>APFE030829010.1:55667-81115 GCA_000404065.3 Pinus taeda | reverse complement strand
TAGGCTTTAGTATTTTTAATATTTATCTTAGGGTTTGTATACATTGGGTTTATAATATTAGTCCCTTTAGTTTATTATTACCTAAAGGTTTAATATTAAAATCCCAAGGGATTATGAATGAATGGGAATAATATTAAACAAAAAGGACTAACATTATAAACCCAAGGAAATAATAAACCCAAGTCTTTAATATTATAAACCTAAGGAATTAGTGAACCCAACGGATAAATATTAAAAACCTAAGGGATCAAGAAGCACAAGGAATTGATATTACAAACACAAGAGAAACATAAAGATGATGATGATTGATATTATAAACCCAAGTTAATAATAAACCCAAAGGATTAATACTAAAACCCCAAGGGATTATGAACCGAAGGAAATAATGTTAAACCCAAGGGACTAATATTATAAACCCAACATTGGTAAACCCTAATATAAATATTAGAAAGACTAAAATAAACATGGTTTATTTTCATGGTGAGAGAATCCTTGTCACAACGTGACATTCAACCATGGTTGGCCATGGTTGTCTATGATTGACAATGGTTTACCATGATCGATATTATAAACCTAAGGGAATAATAAACCGAAGGAATTGATATTATAAATCCAAATGAACAATAAACCCAACGGATTAATTTCTAAAACTCCAAGGGACTAACATTATAAACCCAATCGTTGGTAAACCCTAATATAAATAATAGAAAGACTAAAATAAACATGGTTTATTTTCATGGTTAGAAATTCTTGCGACAATGTGGCATTCAACCATGGTTGACCATGATAGATATTATAAACATGAGGTAATAATAAACCCATGGGACTAATATTATAAACCCAAATGAATAATAAACTGAAGGGAGTAATACTAAAACCCCAAGGGAACAATATTAAGCCCAAGGGACTAATATTATAAATCAAATATTCGTAAACCCAAATATAAATATTACAAATGCTAAAATAAACATGTTTTATTTTCATTGTGAGACAATCTTTGTCAAAATGTGACATTCAAGCATGGGACTAATATTATAAACCCAACATTGGTAAACCCAAATATAAATACTACAAACAAAAAAATAAAAATGGCTTATTTTGATGGTCAGAGAATTCTTGTCACAATGCGACATTCAACCATGATTGACCATGTTTGGCGATGATTGACAATGGTTTACAATGATTAATATTATAAACGAGAGGGAATAATAAACTTAATGGATTGATATTATAAACCCAAATGAATAATAAACCCAAGGGATTAATACTAAAACCCCAATGAATAATAAACCCAAGGGATTAATACTAAAACCCTAAGGGATTATGAACCCAATCGAATAATATTAAACCCAAGGGATTAATACTAAAACCCCAATGAAAAATAAACCCAAGAGATTAATATTAAATCCCCAAGGGATTATGAACCCCATGGAATAATATTAAACCCAAGGGCCTAATACTATAGACCCAACAATCGTAAACCCAAATCTAAATATTACAAGGACCAAACTAAACATGATTTATTTTCATGATGAGACAATGCTTGTCAAAATGGGACATTCAACCATGGGACTAATATGGTAAACCCAAATATAAATATTACAAAAACTAAAATAAACATGGTTTATTTTCATGGTCACACAATCTTTGTCAATGTGACATTCAATCATGGGACTAATATTATAAATTAGTAAACCCAAATATAAATACTAAAAATACTAAAATAAACATGAGTTATTTTGACGGTGAGACAATCCTTGTCACAATGCGAGAATCAACCATGGTTGACCATGATTGATATTATAAACCTAAGGGAATAATAAACCCAACGGATTGATATTATAAAACCAAAGGAGTAATAAAACTAAGATATTAATACTAAAACCCCAAGGGATTATGAACCGAAGGGAATAATATTAAACCCATGGGACTAATATTGATAAACCCAAATATAAATACTACAAACACTAAAATAAACATGGTTTATTTTGATGGTGATAAAATCCTTGTCACAATGCAACATTCAAACATGGTTGACCATGGTTGGCTATGATTGACAATGGTTGACCATGATTGATAATATAAACCTAAGGGAATAGTAAACCCAAGGTATTTACAATATATAGCCAAATGAATAATAAACCCAAGGGATTAATACTAAAACCCGAAGGGATTATGAACCCAAGGGAGTAATATTAAGCCCAAGCGATTATACTAAATCCCCAAGGGATTTTTAACCCAAGGGAATAATATTAAGCACAAGGGACTCATATTATAAACCCAACATTTGTAAACCCAAATATAAATATTAGAAAGACTAAAATAAGCATGATTTGTTCATGGTGAGACAATCCTCGTGACAATGTGACATTCAAACATGGTTGACCATGATTGATATTATAAACATGAGGTGATAATAAACCCAAGGGATTTATATTATAAACCCAAATGAATAATAAATGCAAGGGATTAATACTAAAACCCGAAGGGATTATGAACTCAAAGGAATAATATTAAACCCAAGGGACTAATATTATAAACCCAGCATTCGTAAACCCAAATATAAATATTACAAACACTAAAATAAACATCATTTATTTTCATGGTTATAAAATCCTTGTGACAATGTGACATTTAAGCATGGTTGGCCATGGTTGGCTATGATTGACAATGGTTTACCATGATCGATATTATAAACCTTAGGGAATAATGATGTTGGGTTACGTTGCTTTACCCATAGTATGCATGTACAATGCATAATCACATTCATCCCCGGAATTGTTAGCTCTCTACCGAGTTAAATCCTCAATACATGATATGGTTAAGGCCCCCATTAGTTAGAACACATGTGGGAACACTCATCTATTAGCACATAGTCTAACCCTTCATATTCTTTCACTATCGGAAATTAAATCAACTCCCAAGCCTTCATTAACCATTTTATTAAAGCCTCTCCCTAAATTCTTCCTATCGTTACTATCGGGACACATACACCGTTCTAAAACCTTTATAAATCTATTTAATCACATATATAAGCAAAACCCCTTTATAGCTGGACTAAACGATAAAACCCTTCTATCAGTGCTTTCATCATTTCTAAACCATTTACAAAGGAAATAACAACAAACACACAAATACTTACCTTTTCCGCCTTTCATAAGCCTTGCACAGTTATCAATAATTACCTTTATCGTAATCGACCATCGCAGTTACCCACAGTCTTATCACATATATGCTTTTGATTTGTGACTATCAGAACAATTAAACCTCCTTTTAATATGAAAATAAGGAAATACACTAAAATTCCACTCCAAACCATATAGCGGAACTTAGAATTTATACGTCTGCACTTATATTTATTATCGGGTCCGCCCCTTGATATAAAACTTCTATTGTGCTACTCCTCCTTCGATCTCTGATCGTCATTCCACCCGATCTCCGATTAGCACTTATTGCTATTGGCTATCAACTATCACTTGATCCCTACACTTTAAAACTTTCGATTCAACATGTGATTGTGGACCCGATGGGTTCTAAGTTGCATTCGATAAGGTTTCAAGTCTTGCCATACATCAAATGTTGGAATCGCTTCCTCCCTTTGGAAGATTGGGATGTGATCCCAAAACCAATGCAAAGCATTGGATCTATGGGGAGAGTTCAACGACAGAGGATAATGCGAAGGGCGATGAGTGGACCCAACAATTTTCATAAATTTGGATGTATAAATTTTGAGATCCACTTATATGGTTCGATGTGAAAATTTAATGTATTTCCTTTGTATTTCTATAAAGTATTGTGCTGAGGGATTTTATGTAAAAGTGTTATTCAAACACTTAGAGAGTCACATATCAGAGTTAGAGGGGGATAAAGGTATGTATGTGCTATGACCACAGTAACTAGCGATGAGCGACTGTGATAAAGGTGATTCTTGAGAATTGTGCAAAGACCTAGGATTGGTGGAAAAAGGAATAATGTATGTGGTTTAGTGTGTTATCAATTATAAAGGGTTGATAATGGATTGAAGCATGATAGAAGGGTTTTAAGGTTAAGCACAATTATAACCCATAGTTAAAAGAGGGATTTGTATATAGTGCAGAATAAGGATTTAATAATGGCTTAGAGGGGTTGTATGAGTCCCGATATTAAAGGGAATGAAGGTTAAGGGGTGATTAAAGTCTCGATAATGAGGGTTTAGACTTTGGGTTAGTCTATTAATATGTTTCCACATGAGAGATAATGGAAAGGGCCTTAACCATTACGATTAATGAAGTTTTTACCTAGTAGGTCATATCTATTCCTAGGAAAATGGTTTATGCTTAGGTCTACATTCATACTGTGGGTAAAGTAGGGTTAACCTTGTGTCAGATGTTGGACCATGGTAGAAAATTAATAAAACTGCATATACAACCATTGTTAAATTCGGTTTAAAATGGTTGACCATGGTTGATTTCCATATTGAGACAATATTTCTCAAGTCTTATGATGTTGGACCATGGATATGAATTACCATGGTTGATGATGGTTGAAAATTGTTTATTTTCATATTGATACAATCTTTGTCACAATGCGACATTGGACAAAGAGACCTATCTGACTAATAAACCTGAGCGATTGACATGAAAAAGCTAAGCGAATAACATTAAACATTATGATTAACATGGTTGACCATGGTTGGCTATGATTGACAATGGTTGACCATGATTGATATTATAAACCTAAGGGAATAGTAAACCCAAGGGATTAATACTAAAAACCCAAGGAATTTTCAGTAAAACCCCAAGGGATTATAAACCCAAGGGAAAAATATTAAACCCAAGGGACTAATATTATAAACCCAATGTATGTAATCCCTAAGACAATTATTATAAACATTGAAATAAACATGATCAGCCATCATTGATGTTCATATTAAGAGAATCCTTATCACAATTCCATGTTGGACCATGGTCGACATCATAATAAACCATGTTCGACTCAGGAATAATAAACCCAAGCGATTGATATTATAAACCGAGGGGATTAATACTAAAACCCCAAGGGATTATGAGCCAAAGGGAATACTATTAAACAAAAGGGACTAGTAACATAAACTCAAGGGAATAATAAACCCAAGGGATTGATATAATAAACCCAAAGGAACAATAAACCCAAGGGATTATGATTTATTTTCATGGTGAGACAATCCTTGTCACAATGTGACATTCAAGCATGGTTGGCTATGATTCACAATGGTTTACCATGATCAATATTATAAACCTAAGGGAATAATAAACCCAGGGGATTAATATGAGAAACCCAAAGGAATAATAAAACAAAGGGATTAATACTAAGACCCCAAGGGAATAATATTAAATCCAAGGGACTAATGTTATAAACCCAACGTATATAAACCCTAAGAAAAATATTATAAATATTAAAATAAACATGATCGACCATCATTGATTTACATATTGAGACAATTCCTATCACAATTCCATGTTGGACCATGGTCCAAATTATAATAAACCATGTTTGACTTGGGAAGAATAAATCCAAACAATTGATATTATAAACCAAAGGGATTAATACTAAAACCCCAAGGGATTATGAACCAAAGGGAATATTATTAAACAAAAGGGACTAATCATATAAACCCAAGGGAATAATAAAATAAACCCAAAGGAAAAATAAACGCAAGGAATTATTATTTATTTTGATGGTGAGACAATCCTTTTCACAATGTGACATTCAACCCAAGGAATTGATATAATAAATCCAAAGGAACAATAAACCCAACGGATTATTATTTATTTTCATGGTGAGACAATCCTTTTCACAATGTGACATTCAAGCATGGTTGGCTATGATTGAAAATGGTTTACCATGATTGATATTATAAACCTAAAGGAATAATAAACCCAAGGGATTAATATGAGAAACCCAAAGGAATAATAAAATGAAGGGTTTAATACTGAGACCCTAAGGGATTGTCAACCCAAGGGAATAATATTAAATCCAAGGGACTAATATTATAAACCCAACATATATAAACCATAAGAAAAATATTATAAACATTAAAATAAACATGATCGACCATCATTAATTTACATATTGAGACAATTCCTATCACAATTCCATGTTGACAATGGTCGACATTATAATAAACCATGTTTGACTCGGGAATAATAAACCCAAGGGATTAATACTAAAACCCCAAGGGATAATGAACCTAAGGAAATATTATTAAACAAAAGGGACTAATAATATAAACCCAAGGTAATAATGAACCCAAGGAATTATTAATATTAAAAAGTTGAAGAATGAAGAAAACCAATAATTTGATATTATAAACCATTGGGAATTAATAAACCCAAGGGGAAAATATTAGAAAACAAAGGGATCAAAAATGGCAAGGGATTAATAGGAATTAATTTTTTAAACCCAATGGATTGATCAACCCATTTGACTCTGAATATTATAAACTTAATGGATCAATAAACCCTAGGGATTGTTAATATTATGATTTTCATATTGACACAATCTTTGTCAATGCGATGTTGGACCATGATTGAACATGATTGATTTCCATATTGAGAAAATATTTGCCGCAACCTGATGTTGGACCATGGATGACCATGGTTGATTTTCATATTAGGACAATCTTTGTCCCAATGTGACGTTATACCATGTTTGACAATGGATGACCATGGTTTTCATAATGTGACATTGGACCAAGAGACCATTTTCATCACAATGTGACTATGATTGACCATAATTGATTTTAATTTGAGACAGTATTTGTCACAATGTGGCATTTGACCATGGTAGACCATAATTGAAGATGGTTGACATGGCTAATTTTCAAATTGAGACAATAACTCTTATAATGTGATGTTGGACCATGTTTGACCATGAATGGCCATGGTTGACAATGATTGACCATGGTTGATTATCATATTGAGACAATATTTATCACAATGTGATGTTGGACAAAGAGACAATCTTCATCACAATGTGAACATGATTATTCTCCATGGTTGACCATAATTGACAATGATTGACCATGGTTGATTTTCATGTTGAGACAGTTATTTCACAATGTGATGTTGGACCATGGCTGACCACGATTGATGATGGTTGATTTTCATATTGACCATGGTTGACAATGATTGACCATGGTTGAGCATAATTTTAATATTGATAATTAAATTTTATGAATATTAATAATTAGTAATTATAAATATTAATAATATTAAAAGTAATATTAGTGTTTGTATTCATATTAATCAATATTAATATTAATACATCAGTGTGTTTTTAAGCATCGATGGCGAATTATGAGTGAGTAGTGTATTCTGCATATCATAGATGCAAGCAGAGTGCACAGTAATTAGCTGAAGGACCAGAACCTGAAGAAACCCCAAAACCATAGATATGCTAAAGAAATAGCGTAAAACATAAGAAAACAGAGTAGTGGAGGAGTAAAATATCATTGAACAACAACCTTTAGATCTCACAGATCAACGGTCGGAATTAAATCACGCAAAGTGGAACATTGGGATCGCATCACGGTCTTTGAAAAAGGAGGAAGCAATTGCGACATGCGATATTTAGTGGAATCGAAAACTTATCAAATGAACCCTACAACCCCATCGGCTCTGTAATACATGTCAGAGTTCTTTTTAAATAGTGTAAGTGGATTATCAGGTAGAGGAAGAATGGTAAGTGGTATCGGAGGGCAAGCATCCGATTCCACTTAGTGTTTGACACATAGCAGCAAGTAGAGTGGGGAAACCACCTTATCAGGCAGTTAAACCCCATGCGTGTTGGCAACTCGAAACCAATGTAAAGCATTGGATCTGTGGGAGGACATCAATAGCAGAGGATAATGCAAAGGCCGATGAGTGTACCCGATGATATTTATAAATGCAGATGTATAAATTTTGAGATTTGTTTATATGGTTCAGATTAGAAATTTAATGTATTTCCTTTGTATTTCTATAAAATGTTTTGTCGAGGACTTTTGTGCAAAAGTGTTATTCTAACGTTACGATAGTCACATATTAGAGTCAGAGGGGGGTAAAGGTATGGATGTGGTATGACCACAGTAACTGGCGATGAGCGACTGCTATAAAGGTGGTTCTCGGGAGTTGTGCAAAGACCGAGGATAGGCGGAAAAAGGTATGATGTATGTGGTTTCATCTATTATCAATTACAAAGGGTTTATAATGGATTGAAGCGCGATACAAGGGTTTTAAGGTTAAACACAATCATAGCACAAAGTTAAAAGAGGGTTTTGTATATGATACGAAATAAGGATTTAATAATGGCTTAGAGGGGTTGTATGAGTCCCGAAATTAAAGGGAATGAAGGTTAAGTGGTGATGAAAGTCGTGATAATGAGGGTTTAGACTTTGGGTTAGTCTATTAATATGTTTCAACATGAGAGATAATGGAAAGGACCTTAACCATTACTATTAATGAAGTTTTGACCTGGTAGGTCATATCTATTCCTCGGAAAATGGTTTATGCAAAGGTCTACAAGCATACTATGGGTAAAGTACAGGTAACCGTGTGCCAAATCTTGGATGATGGTAGACCATTAATAAACCCACATATACAACCATTGTTAAATGTGGTTTAAAATGGTTGACCATGGTGGATTTTCATGTTGAGACAATATTTCTCAAATGTTGTGATGTTGGACAACGGGTATGAATTGCCATGGTTGATGATGGTTGAAAATTGTTTATTTTCTTATTGATACAATCTTTATCACAATTCGACATTCGGCAAAGAGACCAATCTGATTAATAAACCTCAGTGATTAATATGAAAATTCCGAGGAATTAACATTAAACCTTATGATTAATATTGAACCCTAGGAACATAAACCCTAATATTAATAAACCTAAGGGATTAATATTATAAACGAAGGGGATTTAAAGTAAAGAGATTAATATCAAACCATAATATTAATCTTATAAACCATAGGTTTAACATTAAACCCTACAAACACAAACCCTATGATTAATATTAAAACCCTAGGATCAATATTATAAAGCAAAGCGATTACTAAAAGCATTGGACCAATATTAAAAACTTGAGGGATTATAAACTGAAGGGAATAACATTAGACCCAATGATTAATATTAAACCCTAGGAATATAAACCCTAATATTAATATTATAAACCTTAGGATTAATATTTCTAAACCTTAGGATTAATATTATAAACCTAAGGAACTAATAAATACAATGGAGTAATACTAAAAAGCCAAGGGATTATAATATTATAAACCCAAGGCATATAAACCATAAGATAAATATTAAAAACCATAAGATAAATATTAAAAACCCTAAAATAAACGTGGTCGACTATCGTTGACAATGGTTGATTTTCATATTGACACAATCTTTATCAATGTGATGTTGGACCATGATTGAACATGATTGATTTTCATATTGAGAAAATATTTGTTGTAATGTGATGCTGGACCATGGATGACCATGGTTGATTTTCATATTGAGACAATCTTTGTCCCAATGTGACGTTGTACCATGTTTGACCATGGATGACCATGGTTTTCATAATGTGACATTAGACCAAGAGACCATCTTTGCCACGACGTGACCATGATTAATAATGCTTGATTTTCACATTAAGACATATTTGTGACAATGGGGCATTACACCATGGTTGATTTTCATATTGACCATGATTGACCATGATTGATTTTCATTTGAGACAATATTGTCACAATGCGGCATTTGACCATGGTAGACCATGATTGGAGATGGTTGACATGGTTGATTTTCATATTGAGACAGTTCTTTCACAATGTGATGTTGGACCATGTTTGACCATGAATGGCCATGGTTGATGATGATTGAGACAATATTTCTCACAATGTGAGGTTGGACAAAGAGACAATCTTTGTCACAATGTAAACATGATTATTGACCATGATTGACCATAGTTGACAATGATTGACCATGGTTGATTTTCACATTGAGATAATCTTTGTCAAAATGCGACATTGAAACATGGTTGACCATGGTCGACAATGATCGACCATGGTTGATTTTCATGTTGAGACAGTTCTTTCACAATGTGATGTTTGACCATGGTCGAACATGATTGACGATGGTTGATTTTCATATTGACCATGGTTGACAATGATTGACCATGGTTGAGCGTAATTGACCATGATTGATTTTTATATACAATCTATGTGGCAATGCAACATTTGAATAAATATTATAAACCCTAAAATAAACATGGTTTTCCATCATTGACCATAGGATTTTCATATTCCCATAATCTTTGTCACAATGCGACGTTGGACCATGGTTGGCCATGATTGATTTTCATATTGAGGCAATATTTGTCACAATGCGACGTAGGACCATGGTTGATTTTCATATAGAAACAATCTTTGTCACAATGCAACATTGGACCATGGTTCACCATGAATTATATATATTTGTATGCATTAATTATTAATGTGACAAATCTATATAAGTTTTTTGAAAATAAGTATTGATAAAATATCCTTGAAATAATAAGCTTTATACCAATTGCAACGATAGTTATGTATGAAGACATTAATGTGTTAAGTAATGAAACCATATATAGTTAAAATGAAAATCTTATGGAAAAAATGTAAATATTATTATTGACTTTTGCGAAAATTAATAAGTGTGAAAATTTTAATGTCATTTTTTCTTTTAAAAAATTTATTATCAACCAATATAAATTGGATCTAAATTAATTTTAAACATGGTATTATTATTATAATTTTTGTGTATCTATATATATATCTATATATATTTATATATATTATATAAATATATATATATATATATTATAATATTATAATATATAAATATATATTTTATATATATATATATATATTGGACTTGGTTAAAATTAGAAACCAAAGGTCATACATAAATGGATTAATACATGTATATATTGCTTATTTAAATTCTTCAAAATCTTGGAATTGATTCTACTAATCAAACTATATTTTTTATGTGGAGACGAATATTTTTATCACTACAAAATTATAGTGTTTTCTTATCATTCATGTTTGATTAGCAAATTTTATTAATTTAGCTTCGACATAAAGTTTAGCTCTTTTTGTATAGTGTATTAGAATCAAACTATATTTTTTAATGTAGAGACAAATAATTTTATCACTACAAAATTATAGTGTTTTCTTGGCATTCATGTTTGATTAGCAACTTTTATTAATTTAGCTTATACATAAAGTTTAGGTCTTGTTGTATAGAGTATTTACAAGGCTATCAATCCATGGTGGTGAGATATGCTATACCATAGGCTTTCGATGACAAAAATCTCTACCTTGCAAGTGATTTTACTATATTTTTTTCTTAACACATATTTGTTGGCACTTATTTCATGAATTTCATATTAATGAGATTAGATATTACTTTTTAAGGCTTTTAATTCTATTTAATGTCATGTTTATTTGAGTTGTGGGGTTTTCATATGCTTAATGAAATTCTATATAAATATTTTATGAAAGTATGTGAGCATTTTATATTTATAAGATTATATGTTGGATTTTTGGGATTTTTTTTCTACTTATGTCATAAATATATGTTGGATTTTTGGGTCTTTTATTCTATTTACGTCATATTTATTTGAGTTGGGGGGATTTCATATGCTTAATGAAACTCTATTTAAGGATTTTATGAAAGTATATGAGATTGTTGCATTGAAATAAGTTGTTAGTGAGCAACTTAATGATTCTTATGATTGTTACTATCAATTAGTTGAACACCTCCAATGAGATTTAGAATTGAATGAATATCCTACACACATGAATATAACATTTACAATTATATAGTTACATGTATGATCACAGATCAGCAAAGACATGGTATGCTCTGGAGTCAGTAACCATGAACCAGAATGCTGCCACAATTGCTATCATGGATAACAAGGCAATAAAACATACGTTCACCCAATGCCACATCGTTCTTAATGAACTCAAATCCTTTCCCTTCAATTTAATATACATATGGTTTGCCAACACAAACGTTAATGGTATCATGCTCACTGTGCTACTAATATTCATAAAATCACCCACAAATGGAAGCAGAGCCCCAGCAAGTGTGGTCACTATCAAATATGTCCCTCAAGCCAACACCCTCACTATGTAATTGTAAACATAATACACACTTTCGTTGCTCCTTCTGAACTTTGTATCTAAAAACTCATACATGTGGCTTCCACATATCTACAACCATTCCATTAGAGTTTATAACCTAGAGTGGTATTTCGGGCAGCAAAACAGTGGTAAGCGGTATTGAGATTTTTGGCTCTGGTTCCACAAATTGGAGGACATGTAGTAGCGGAGGAGTGTGGGGAAACCGCTTTATTGTGATGTTAACCCCCATGTTTCTGGTCAAACTAAAATATACCGTGAACTGTTAGATCTTTCGGGAGAAGATCAACGATAGAGAAGTAATAAATTTTGGGAGAGTGTTTAAAAAAAGGACCAGAACTTTATTTTTTCTACCCAACAATTCATTGCCGGAAAGAGCTGCGTAAAAACATAGACCCAGATTTCACCAAAGTCATGTGGCTACTATTGCCAACCGCTGAAACTTTTTCATA
This sequence comes from Pinus taeda, assembly GCA_000404065.3. Lineage (NCBI taxonomy): Eukaryota > Viridiplantae > Streptophyta > Pinopsida > Pinales > Pinaceae > Pinus > Pinus taeda. Next base: position 68,486 of record APFE030829010.1, on the reverse strand, counting down.
GCAGGGGTACATGGTAATGGTTGATGCAGGCGTGAGAGGTGGTGACATTTTTAAAGCTTTCAGTTTTTCCAGCTCTATGTGAAGTTTTATGTTCTGATCTGTAAGTGCCTCATTATATCTCTTTAGAAGCTTGCAATCCATTTTCGTTTTCTTAAGCTTCTTCATGAAACAAATTCATAACATTTAATTAACTTATAACAGAAATGAGTCAATAAATCTGTCAACACAATAGGATCTCCATTGGATCAAAAGTTTTCCGAACTATAAATTTGCAGAACAATTGATTTCCAAATAATTCTGTGTATAGAAACTTACGAGTTCGGGCACCCTGTTCTTCTTGAAGCTTTCTTCAAAAACAACACATTGTTCTCTTGACTCTTTAAGCTTATTCTTGGAATAGCCCTCCTCTTCTACATTGCTGAGCACTCTCAACCAAACTCGGTCATTCTCCAACTCCTCACCATCATCTCATCTTTGCTTGATCTCTGCATAGTCGTTCTCAAGGTTAATCGCCTTAGAATCCATGGTGTTTTTGGGCAACAACACATCGATGCCGCCTGCATGTTCGTTGGATAAATAGCACGCTGCACATTTGTTGGCATCGGCTTGCCATGACACAACTACCTGATGGTGCCAGGATGAATGGGAACTTTTACTCTCATAGAGGCATGGAGGAGCCCAATTGAAACGGTAAATGATGGCTATATGAAATCGAAATTGTTAGTGATTGCCATGCTAAATCAATGTCTTACATCCCTCTGGCCACGTTTAGTATAGGAGAATTTAAACATTGAGTGATCTGTAGTCGGAAATTAAACTGTTGGTGTTCCTAAGGTAATTGAAATGGATGGTGATGGTAATTCGTATGTTTCACAACCATTTTTAATCTTTCCACTTCGTCTTAATCATAATACGTGGCAATTAACAAATGGTACGATAATTTTCTAATCATGGTATGGTAAAAAATTAATTTAAGTATACTTTAAACATGTGATTTAGACATACAAGTATGTTAGTGGTGTGAATTCTATCCATTGATATAGTGACGACCATGAGAATATACTGGTATCTTTCAATTTACGCCATCCGATAAAAAATATTAATTAAGAAAATGATTAAAGTTACCAACTCTAATAAGAGGGATGCTTATCGGCGTAAAAATGACTTGCTCCTCCCATTTAATTGTAAAAAGGGCAATATTAAAAAACAGTTGGAGCAGCCAGCACATGATGCAGTTTGGGTTTATTATCAAATTAGTCTGCTGGTTGGGTTGGCTATGTGGACTTGCTTTTGGAGATGCTAGATTAAGTGAAACCTTAAAAGGTTCTATTACTTTTCCTACATTAGTAATCACATGCATAGGAAATCTAGCAGTTTCCTATAGAATTATTCTAAGAGGCATGCCTAATTGGGTGATTGATATAAAAGAATCAGTGGTCCGCAAAAATAGTCTAGCTGCGAAAGAAGGTGAAAAATTGAAGAATATAAATGAATCGTTGAGCTTGGAGGGATTGAAAACGTCTCCCCAAAATATAGATGAATGTCACGTTGTAATGTTGTCAATGCATATGCCCCCCATTTCCTCGATGGAGGATTTCATGTCCAATGTGTTCATAAAGTGTACTCCATCATTCTTCAATGCTTCCCAGTACGATCTAAATCAAATATAGAGACCTGCACTTGAAAGAATCCTGATGAGCCAGAGGATGATTGCAGTTTTCATTGTGCATGCATTGTATTCGGAGCAGTGGAGATGCTGAATAATCAGATCCCTGGAGAAGTGAAAAGACTGCCTGATTATCGGTGCCTACTCCCATGTTGGTTCTGCCTCAGAAATGGTTGCCATTTTAGCAACCAGGCGCTGTCGCATGAGAATGACTCTGCTGCAGTTTGTGAATTACTTCTATTTACAAGCTTTATCTTTGATGGTGCCTGTTGCATATGCATTCCAGTGCATTTAGATAATGATGACAAGTGGACGAAGCAGCTTGCAACTTTTTTTGAAATTAGAGGAAACAAAGTCGTGGTTTCATCAGCCCTAAAAAACTACATCTCTGAGAACCAAGAATGCGATGTGTATCAAAATTATAATTGTGTTTCCTTAATTATAGTGCCTGCGTTGACATATGCATTCATGTGCATTGTACTAACTTTTTGGATAAGAGTGGATTGCTTCTCCAGCATGCTAGTAGCAGCAAGGGTCACAAGAGGTTATCTTCCTTTCAAAAATGCGTTCTGTTTTTCTCCATTTGCATTTCTTAGGCGAGCTGTCGTCAAATCTAATTCGAAGAACACAAATGTGTCGATTTTTGTAGCCACAACCCCCTATCTATTTTCAAAAAATCTATGGGACACTCATTGAATTTGGTTAATATTATTTTGTTTGTGTTAGGTTTTTGATTCTTTGTTATTCTTTCACCTTCTTTTTCCTATTTTGTAAGGTTATTATTTTTCCTTCATGATTATACCTTCCTAATCATCTTGATATCAATGTGTTTGATCATGAGAAGGTAATACGATACTTTTAGTTACTACATCACCTCACCTCACATTTTTTTTGTTTGATTGTGCTTATTGGCATATCCTCCATGGTACATTCTTAGATCAAGGAAAAATAATTAATTAACTTATATAAAATAATAATCTAATTATAAAAAACAATGTAAATATATTATATTGTTAATAAAAATTAATTAAAAAACACCTCACATCACACTTTGCATTTGATTTGTGGTAATTGGATCTCGTCCATGTACATTCTTGATAAAGTAAAAATAATTAATTAAACTTACTAATAAAATAAATAATTTATTTAAAAAACATTGAACTATATAGTATTGTATGATAAAGTTAATTAAAACATTTTATTGTATAATAATATAGTGTAATAAAAAATATAAATATATTTATATGTTTGTATATAATTATATATTGAAATGTATTATAACTCTATATATATAGTAGATATATATGGAAATGTACATATATATACATAATATAATGGCGCGAGGAGGATACGGTTAGGGTTTTAACGCCTGCAGTGTTTTCACGGGCAGCACTAAACCTCTTTTGGTCGCTTTCGACTGACTACCCAACTCCCCTCATCGCTGTGGTCTACGCTAATAGAAGGGTTTACCTGCATCGCATACCTCGGGTGAAGACTTGTTGCTCCGTTAACCATCAACAACACCGCGATTTGCACCTGCTCCTGGCTGACCGGCTAGGGTTTTTTGCTGGTAAGTTCCTCCGTTTTACTTGCTATTACGGTAGGGGTTTTTAACCGTTCCAAGGTGCAGCTATCATCATGGAGGACTTGGATGATGTTGATTATTCCGAAGACCCGTTGGAGGGCATTTCCATCTGGCATTCCTCTTATTCCACGTCGGCTGGACTGTACTGCTACAGTTTTTCTCTGTCTAAGCCATCCCGGTCTCTCCTTGTGGTCCTCCCGGACAATCCCCCAACCTGGCCTGCGTTAACCACTCCTCCAACCTCCCCATCATCCCTCGGTTTCACCTCTGCTTGCCTAAACCCTAACCCTAGTTTAGAGCCTATTACCACTGGCCCTCCCTCCCGAATTCCTCCGCCGGTGACTGGGGTTATGGATATTATAAACCCTCAGATTACCGTTGCTCCCCCTTCTGGTTCCTTTTTAGCGATTCCTCCCTTGGCTGGAAACCCTCCTTATTCGACTGAAGGTCTCCCCTCCTCCTCGTCTAATCCTTGCCCCCCTCTTAAGACTTCGATCCCCCCTCCTAGCCGGGTTTCGCATCAGCCACCCCCTCAAGGGACCAAGAAGAAATTCAAGTGTTTCAAATCCAAGGCTGATGACATATTCTTGTGACTGGAGGAAGACATTCAGTGGGGTGATACTATGGAATCTGTAGACAAAGTCTTAGTTGGCCGTATCAGGGGTCGGAACTATTTGGCCACTCGCCTGAAGGCTTGGGCAACGGAGGTTTGGGGTCACCATCTGGTTGAAATTGCATTCGTGCAGACGTTTGTGAGGGGATGGTTCGCACTGAGATTCGCTCGTGCCGATCACACAAATTGGGTTTTATCTTCATATTGGCATTTTGAACATGCTCCAGTGCTACTAAAATGTTGGACTCCTCTTTTTGATCCTGAGACGGAACAGATTGGTATAGGGCCGGTATGGATTCAGCTTCCGAGACTCCCATTACAATACTGGTCAGAAGACATCTTCAAAAGGATAGGCAATGCCTTAGGCACATACATGGAGTATGACAAGTCCTACCTCCTCACGGGTATGATGGCTTACGCCCGTATCCTTGTCAACCTCAACACCAGAGGAGGGCTTCAGGAATATATCACTATTCAATGGAGGGCCATATCTCGCAAGCAGATTATTGACTACGAGGGCATCCCATATCGCTACCGTAGATGCCACAAAGTTGGGCACTTGTATAAGGACTGCCCTCTCCTGTAGAAGAATAGGAGCAGTGAGCCGCTTATTGAGAATGAGCAGATAGGAGGCAGCCTCCCTCAGTGAATGGAAGACTCTGGACCCGAGAATTTAAATATTCCTTGGAGATCTTATGTCAAAGCGGCACTCGACAAGCGACCTGCGGACTGCATCCCTTCCTCTCTGCCTCATTCAACTCCCTTCGGCTCAACTAAGGAGATCTCCTCGACTGCGGTTATCTTATTCCCTGTCTCTCCCTCTGTATCTGGATTATCATTTGTTTTTGCATCTCTGACCTCCATGGGTACCTCCCTCCCCTCCTTTCATCACACGGTTTCCTCGACCATTTCGAGCACCATGGGGCTTACCCCCCCCTCCGCCCCCTCCGTACATCACCTTGCATCCCCTCCTTGACTGCATCCTCCCCCTCCACTATTCGCGGCCTCCCCCCCCCCACCCCCTAGTACCCTCTCCGCTCCAGAATCAAAGACAACGGTACAGATGCAATAGGCCTGGATCCCATCGACCTCCCGGCCACCCTAAAATCATCTAGAGGATGCCCCTCATAGCTCTCCAAAGCTAGACATACTGTGGATGAAGAAGTTGCCCTTGGGCGACAGCTGACCATCGATAGGGCCCTTAGAGCTAGGGATGGCCCTCTATCCCATCATCCGTGAAATTCTTATCCTTCAACTGTAATGGGGTCACCAGCCCCATAAAAAAACTAGCTCTCAGAAGACTGATCACTTCGTCTGAACTAGATATCATTTTCCTACAAGAAACCCTCTACTCGTTGTCATCCCTCATACCTACCCTCATCTCATGGAGGTCGAATTGGACCTTCCACGCATTGGATGCGTCTCGGAGGTCGGGTGGTATTGCGATTGGTTTTTGTAATAATTCTATGGTGCTTAGGAATGTTTGGGGTGGCAGAGGTTTCCTGGGAATAGACGTATTCGCCCACTCAATCAGATTTGAGATCCGTATCATTAATGTATATCGACCTTGTTTGGATAGAGAAACATTCTAGAGGACTCTTCTCAAAACTGAACTTTTACAGGCAGACAATGTCATCCTGGGTGGAGACTTGAACTTTTCATTGGGATACTACGAATTTTGGGGTCACTCGGCCCAAGTGGACAGCTTATCTGACACGATCTCCACCCTCCTCGAAGAGTATCAGTGGGTTGATATACCTCCTGTCAAAATCCAACATACCTGGACTAAAAACAGAAGTGGCAACCATAGTCTTGCTAGAAGACTAGACAGATTTCTCATCAAAGAAGCTTTCCTAAACCTTCATCCTTGAATTAGGAAATGGGTTGGCTGTGGAGGCATATCGGATCATTGGCCCATCTTTTTGGAACTTACAGACAACAATCTGAGGATTTTAAGCCACTTCAAATTCAATGCCTCCTAGCTCAAGGATCCCTCATACCTACAATTAGTGTCGGACTATTGGAGATCTAACCCCATATCATATCGAGAGGATCATTTTGCTGGTTTCATCAGAAAGCTGACAGACCTCAAGAGGATATCTAGAGAATGGGCACATCGGAAACGTGTCAGAGATGATAACACATTGAAAATCTGAACGGGCCATTGCTAGGTTCGAAGGAGCATCAAATGGTACCTTTACATCACAGGCTAACAAAGATGCTTACTCTGCCCTTGTCACAAAGCATTCCCAGATCCTGAAGGAAAGAGAGGAGAGATGGCGCCTGAGGAGTAGGGCAATATGCCTTGCTGAAGCGATAACAATACCAAGTTTTATCATAAATACGAAAATGGCAAGAAAGCCATCAACACTATCTGGGAACTACAAGATGAAGAGGAGCTTGAAGCAACCATCAAATGGTTCAAGAAAGACAAGAGTCCTGGACTTGATGGGTGGACTATTGAATCCTACATTGCTTTCTTTGATATCTTGGGCGATGACTTACTAAGAATTGTGGAGGACTGTAGAAGAAGTGGTAACATTCCCTCTGCCATTAAATCCACCTTTATTGCCCTCATATCGAAATCAGATTCCCCCACGTCCTACAATGATTTCAGGCCCATCTCACTCTGTAATTGCCTCTATAAAATCATTGCAAAAATTATTGCTAATCGACTGAAGCCTATTCTATCCAAGCATATATCACTTGAACAATTCGCGTTTCTACAACATTGACAAAGACATGAGGCTATTGCCACTGCTCAGGAACTCCTCCACACTCTACATACGAAGAAACAGAAGGGCATGATCTTGAAGGTAGATCTCTCGAATGCCTTTGAAAGAGCAAACTGGCTATATATAAGGTTATTATTGACTCACCTAGGTTTCCCTTACGCCTACATTAAATGGATCATGAGCTGTATAAAGGATGTTACTTATAGTGTATTACTAAATGGGGAAGCTACTCCTTTTTTCCTATCTAAGAGAGGGCTCAGACAGGGATTCCATCTCTCCCCTCTTCTATTTCTACTAATCATGGAAGGGTTAAGCAGAGCCATCATTGATGCCTGAGATAGAAATCAGTTGGTTGGAATCAAGATCTCGGATAACCTTTTCCTGACTCATCTCTTATTCGTAGATGATGTCCTAATTTTTTTAAATGGCAACTTGGGAGATACCATCATTCTTCATAATATCTTCAAGCTCTTTCAGCAAGCTACAGGGATGACTATAAACGAAGGCAAATCCACCATTACCACATTTGGATGCTCCCAACACGAGACCATTTTTTCTATCCAACGATTTCCCTTCTCTGCCCTAAACTTGGATAATGGATTAAAATATCTGGGTTTCAGGCTAAAACCCATTGGATACCGGATCGCAGATTGAACATGGCTTATTGCGAAAGCGGAAAAACGCCTTCAGATCTGGTATCATAAATATCTCTCCCGAGCTAGTAGATTAGTTCTCATTAAGGTTGTTATTGAAGCCACTCCTGTGTTTTGGATGACCCTAGCATGGATACCAAGAGGCATCCTGAGCAGACTACAAAGGATTTGTTGTAGATTCTTATGGAAGGGCAACCAACCAGGGAACATCTTTGCATGGGTCAAGTGGGACAGGATTGCATTACCCAAGCATTGGGAAGGATGGGGTATAAAAAGGCTCGACTTGTTCTCCAAAGCACTGGCTACTAAACTAGGCTGGCAACTCATCATCTCCAACAATCTTTGGACTAGGGTTGCTCAAGAAAAATATATATGGCCCATGAACTTGATGGATTGGTTCAGACAAACACAACATTCGAACAGCAACATCTCCAACATTTGGAAGGCGATGATGAATGCTTTACCCCTTTTACGAGAGGGAATCACTTGGAGAATCCATGAAGGGAATGTTGTTCGTATAGACATAGATCCATGGGTGGGATGTGGAAACATGCACAGATTGACAACTGGTGTGGTAAGGCACTTAAACAATAGAGGCATCATTTATATAAAGCATATCGGGGACCGGATAAGAACCACATTTCTAAATCAAGCATGGAAATCAGCCCACGATTTGGACATCCCCAAGCCCTAGAGAATTGAATGGCAACTCTACATTGAAGCCCTCATTCAGGCACACATTCGACTAACTGAGGAACCGGATGAAATAATCTGGGCATTCACGAAGAATGGGATGTACTCTCCCAAAGAAGGATACATTAGACTCATGGATCCACTCAAACCTCATAACATTGACCCGAACTAGAGATACTTTTGGAAGCTCAAGGCTGCCCCATGCGCTTGCCTTTTACTATGGAACATTCTCTTCGACAAAGTCCCCACCGGTGCTAATCTGATGAAAATATCCTTTCATGGACCTTTTATGTGCCACCTTTGCAAACAAAATGAAGAAAACACAGAGCACCTCTTCCTTAGCTTCCCATCCTCCAGAGAATTTTGGAATAGCATCTCTTCTCATTATACTTTTCACAACAATTGGCATGGAAACAACATACAAGAAGCTTGTAATGGTTGGTGTCATGATCACAGGGGCAAAGCCAGAAATCTGCCTCTTATAGTCTGCTGGGCCATCTGGATCGCCAGAAATCACTCTATCTTCAACCTCAAAGACCCCCACTGGCCATCTATACTTCACCATACCATAGCTGAATACGACATTCTACCTGAAGATGAAAATCTTGCCCCTACCCGCACCATCACCCCTGAAAGCATTGACTATACTAAACCTTGGGCATACTTTGATGGTTCTGCCCAGGAAGCGAGATGTGGGGGAGGAGCCATACTTCACCTGAATGCCTCTCACAAATACAAAATCCTTATCAACCTGGGCAGGGGCACAAACAATTTTGCTGAGCTTTGCACAACCAAACACCTCATATACGTTTCCTTAGAACGTCATTGTAGACATCTACAGTTATATGGTGATTCAAAAATTGTGTGTGACTGGCTCAACAACACATCGCATTGGAATGCATAGACATTGAGACACATACTTGGAGAAGCTCGAAGAATGATATCCTCTTTTGACACTTTTGTCTCTCAACATATTTACAGGGAACAGATTTCGGAGGCTGATCAATTATCAAAAGAGGCAGCGCATCTACAGGACGATGATTGGCTGATATAGGAGGAAATTGATGGTACCTAACATCAATACTACCACAGGCCGCTTGTTGATCTTGGACGGATTGAGCAATAAACCCAACTATTACTGTTAACAGTGTAGGTATCATGCTTTTTTTATATAACTATATATGCGGTTGTCAATATTACAGTTTTTGGACTTGGCACACAGTACTACTCTCACTGCGTAGAGAAGTTATCATTTTTGGTTTTCATTTCTCCTCCTGTTGGAGAAAAGTTTTGTTACAACTTGGTTGATGACTAGCTCCCTGCGATGAGCATTCGAGATTAGTTGTTTAAGTTATATTTTGCACAATGTCTTGTATCTTGAGAGGAAATCTTGCCTCGTTATGAATATGCCTAGACATCTACAAAATGTAATTTCTTATATATTAATAGAAATTACGACTTTTTCCATGGGAAAAAAAATATACATAATATAATTGATTGTGCTTATTGGCACCATGTTACATTCTTGGATCAAGAAAAAATAATTAATTAACTTATTATAAAATAAATAATCTAATTATTAAAAAACATTGTAACATATATATAGTAATGGTAATAATAAAGTTAATTAAAACATTTATATTTGTATATAAATATACAATAAAAATATTGTATATTGAAATGTATTATAACTTGTATATATAGTAGATATATATTGAAAATGTACGTATATATACACGTAATATATTATATGTTGAAAATATATATATATTTTTATTTAAATATTTAAATTATGTACTCAACATTGAGCACACAGAACCATGGAAAGTGTAGCACACGAGTGGGCACACAGAACCATGGAAAGTGTAGCACACGAGTAGCCACCATATATTTTCTCCGTGTTCCTCAACGTAAGACAGAAACCCGTCAGATATATAAGCATCCTCTCTAATATGTGCAGCGCTTGTGGAATAATTCACGGAGAGACTGCAGACACTCTACATCCAAGAGGCAAACGTGGTCACACATCATGTCTCCCATGGCCTACCTTCCGCCATTTCCTCACACAAACATTGAAATTTAGCACTATTTAAAACATCGTAATAAGATTTGCCGAATTATGTGGGATAATGTGCACTTGTCAACACTGAACTCTGCGTACTTTTAATGACCTAACTCGCAGCCCAAGCACCTTGTTCTCATTTCATATATTTCTATGGTGTTGTTGTGGTTGCCTCTTGATTGTCATTTCAATCATCACCCAAAAATCGTTATGATCTCCACCAATATCAAAAAAATTGTGTATAAAATCATGGGGTTTCTCGACTCTTGAAAGAAAAGGGGAAATTATTTAGAAAATATTGAAAATTTCTTGCACTAGTGTGAACGGAAAATCTTTTCTATGGGATATGGGGTCAGATATCCGTAAAGGGATGTAATTGTACCGCTGAATAAGAATTACTAATGGAGTGAATATTTCAAGTAATAAACTCTATAAGGAATTACATTGTTGTATCAGATCAGCAAATTCATTATTATTACTTTATGTTTTTTTGAATTACATTGAATTACATTGTTGTATCAGATCAGCAAATTCATTATTATTACTTTATGTCTTTTCCGACTCGATTTTAATCACGTGTCAATTAGTATTTTAGTAGTCAGTTTAGCAATATTTTTAGTGCGATTTATTTGTACTTATTGTGGTTCTTTGTCAAGCTATCTTTGTAGGGCTCAATAGGTTGAAAGCAAAATTGATAATAGATTCATGGGCTTTGTTTGTAATGGTTAAACGAATATTCATTAGCTTATTAAAATTTTATCATGTTTTATTTTTATATTAAAACGAAAGAACTACTTCTATTGATTGATATAAATTTTACAACAAATCCATTTTTCATGATTGAATTTTGGTATATGTATAAAGTCATTTTAGTAATTATTTAGTGAAATTATTGTATTGCATATAGTTTGAATGCCTTGTAAATTATCAAATTATTTGGAAAATTTACAAATATATCTTTGTCCTAAATTAAATTGTAGTCATTTCCCTTTTCTTGTTAGCACATTTTTTGCTTGAGTAGGAGTAAGGCTATCCTTCTCCTAGTTCAGATTAGATTTCCCTTCATTCACTTTCATCCTAGGACTATTCTACACTTGTATTTAGGACTCATAGCTTCTGCCATTTTTCCTACCTTGATACTTAGTTGATGATAAACTATATTGTTAGTTCTGTGATCAGAAGAAGCTAATTGGCATTACAATAATAGATTCTGCCATTGATCCTGCTACAGTAGTTTGTTGATGATGAATACAATAGTTCTTACAGTTTATAAAGAATTTTCCAACTTAGAGAAAATAAACCTAAGCAGTTGTGAACCATGACTGATGCAATAGAATTTCTGCATTGTTTGCATAGGACTATCATAGAATATTTATACAGTTTACGTTGGAATTAAGAATATTTACTCGAGAATGAACTCATTAGAATTAAGTTGATATTAGAACATTCATATAGCTTACCGGATAATAAAAAACAAGTTCAAATAAAAACTAAGTCTCTGCAATATATTTTCACTCCAAAACAAATCATTTAAAATTAGAATGAACATCTATTTTTCCAACTTATTAAGAATAAACACTTAAAAACTGAGGTGCATTCCCTCACACTTCTATTTAGCAAATATTATTAGAAAATAAAATAAATCACAAGATACAATAGACTTATCATGCTCTTCGTGGAAAAATATTTAGGAAAAACATGAAAAAATCACCCTCATAGGATGAGAAACATAACATCAACAAGATTGTGTTAACATTCTCTACAATGCTAGACCATTTCCCTTCCTTTTGTCCTCTGTGGCTGAGGTCAAACTGTAGAGCTCTTGTGAGGCGGACTTCATTGCGAGGCAGACTTGATTGCATGGAAAATCATCTTCTTCACCTCTAACTTTTCTTCTTTCGCCCTGTGATTCTTGGGTAGCAAGTGGAACTCTTCAGTCAACTGAATACATTGCTCTAAATTTTCAGGCGATACAAAATCCATGGCAACTTTAATACACGACTTGAGGTTCCGAACTTGATGAGGACACCCAGCTGGAATAAAGAGTGCCTTGTAAAGATTTTGTTCAAATGTCCATGCCTCTACTCCATATTCTTCTTTCAGTTTCCCCTTATGATATTCATTGAGGTAGATAGTCTGATCATGAATTGGATGAGTAACCTGTGTAAGATGCTTATTTTCAAGGTGCCTGAATTCCCCCTTGTGTTTCACCAAATAATCTTGTAACTTGGGTATATTCTCTCCCCGAAAAATATCTGAAAGAGCACCTCCAAATTCAAAGTCTTTGTTTTCAATCCTCCCTGAACTCTCTGGCATCCCATCACTTATTCTGTATTTTTCTCTCAATTTTTCTCTCAATTTATCTATCACTTTTTGTTTGGAATCTCTGATTTTGACATCAGCTGTATGCGTTATAATATTGACAGCATCTGCCACATCCAAGTGCAGCGTAGTGACTGAATCCCCTCTAATATGCTCTTCCTTGGTGCCATAGGCTATGTAAGTTTTGGGACCCAAATCAAGTTTCAAGGAGTGCTTTGGAAGCTTTGTGGAAAGATCTAAAATCCCATATTTAGGATGGGTGTACTGCTTGAAAGGTAAGGCACTGATAAATTCAGCACAATGTCTTGGTAGACGGTCTTCCCCAAGCTCACGACAACAAGAAAAACAAAGATCATACTCACAATCATCACAACTTCTATGGAAACTTACGATAGATGTGTGACAGATGTCACAAAAACGAGGTATTAATAATAATATTTAATAAATAAATATATTTTTTCTATTAAAACAAAATTCTATATTCATAATC
>APFE030829010.1:32428-54629 GCA_000404065.3 Pinus taeda | reverse complement strand
GACTCGCCCGCCCGACCCATTTTCTATATATACCTATATTATTTAAATTCAGAGTATATTATTTAAATTCAAAATGAAAATTTAAATTTGACCACTGCCTAAATATTTAGGATCTAAATTTCTTATATTTATAATGAATGTTGGTGAAATTGCCTTCAGAAACTGTTGTGTATGAACTGCGCCAAAAATAACAAACATACATGACACACAGCACGTACAAACAATAGAAAGCGCACCACATGACCACAAACGCAGCTTGAGAAGAGTGCAGAGGAAGCATAGAGCAGAGGCATAGATCTATCACAAAGGATCTTCTAAAATTTAAAGCTGCTTGGCGTTGCTCGGTCGCCCGACGGTCATATTTTCCATCCATTATCCCACTTCCAATAATTTCCAATTCCGACAACTCACAACGTCAAGCAATTTGAATTCTGACAACTAAATCCCACTTCTGACAACTACAACGTCATTCAATTTGAATTCCGATAACTGTATTCTACATCGTTTCGTCATCACGATCCTAACCGTTTTCATTTATAACCGTTTTCCACACCGTTTCATCATCATGTTACTTTGCTCCTCTTCTTCATGAGGACATCAACGCATAATGATTCCCAATATCGTCTTAACACTCCACTCCGTTTGGCTGTTTTTGATCATCCTCATCATGAGGAAATCAACGCATAATGATTCACATTATCCTCTTGATATGGTATTTATAGTGTTGAGATATTATCATTTACTAGCATCATTATATTAATAAATCTGGTTGATATATGTTACAGGGCTCAATTTAATATATGCTATAATATATTATAAACTTAATATGCTAATTAATATGTTAAATCTAAGATTAATATAAAAACTATAAGATTATAAAATCACTTAATCATAAACTTAAAAAATTATTATTAACAAATCAATGAGATTAATATTATAAACCTAAAGAATCAATAAACTAAGGAATTAATAAACCCAAGAAATAAATATTGAAAATTGAAGGGAATAATAATAAATCAAAGGAATTAATATTAAAAACCCAAGGTATTGTTAATATCACAAACTTAAGAAATATTTAAAGGCAACCCATTAACATTAAAAACCCATGGGATTATATTAAAAACCCCAGAGATTATTAATATTACAAACCCAAACATAAATATTCCAAAGATTTAATATTATTCCCTTGGGAATCCCTTGAGTTTATTAATCTAAGGGTTCATATTCCTAGGGTTAATTATTATTTCCTTGGGTTTATAATTCTAATGAGATTAATATTATAAATGCAAGGGATTGATATTTAAAACCTAAGGAATTAATATTATAAACCCTTGGGATTAATATTATAAACGTAATGGACCATTGTAAGAGGAGGATGCCTCTGCAATGCACTCACAGCAGGAGAACGCACGAAACCCTAGGCGCCGCCGCACGGAAAATCTGCGCAAGCTATTGCAGGTTTGGTCACTGACCACCCTATGGCAGTAGCTGCAGGAGGGGAGCGCTCTGCCTCCCCTCCATTGGAAACGCCCAACAACAACAAGACGAAACCGACAAAGAATCTGCAACATGCAAATGCAGACCTAGAATCAGCAAAAGACAACACACGAATGCAAAAAGAACAGCCGGACCCTGATCAAAGTACCGAAGACGATGCAAGCGATAGCATGCCCAATACAACGAAAGCAGCTCAACCCAAGGTTACCTCTGCAACCTGCATTCCAAAAGCTGCAGAATCAATCAAGATCGCACTGCCAAGCCACCACATCAATGAGGAAATCCAATTCATGCAGGACCATGCACTGATTGGAAAGTTCTTGGGATTCTGGCCAACCGAAAGAGCCCTGCAAGGATGGATAGCTTCAAAATGGAAGCCCAAAGGACAAGTGACTCTACAACTTGGTCCAAAAGGCTTCTTCACAGCCATTTTTAACTGCTTAGAAGACAAAACCAGAATATTTGACGGAGGACCGTACTTCTTCAACTCTTCAGGCTTGTATCTAACGGAATGGAAGCCCCGATTCAATCCTGACAAAGAGGATTTCAGCTGGGCCCTTGTCTGGATCAGAATGTACTCCCTTCCCGTAGAGTACTGGAGAGAAGAAACATTGGAAGGCATAGGCAACAAGTTGGGGACCTTCATCAAAGTTGCAACTGAAACCAAGACGCGCAAATATACCTCATATGCCAGGATCTGCGTTCAAATGCACCTCACCAAGACCCTAGCAGCTACGGTAAGTCTCTTTCACGATGACTATGAATGGAAGCAGCCTTTAGATTATGAGCATATTCCTTTTCGCTGTAGGAAATGTCATAAACATGGACACCTCTTCCGGGATTGTCCATTAAATGTGCAGCCCAAGTCATCTCCCAATGAAACCACCACTGACCCTGAAGGCTTTACAAAAATTCTCAATCGCCGTCGACATGCAAGGAAACACCAAGCTAATCCGCTCCAGCCTCAAACTTCTAAGGCGCCCCCAAACAACCGCTTCTCTGCCTTAGACTCTCTCGATCCTCAATCCAGCCCCAATGCCGCTAACCCTGATTCTCTGCACCCATCCACGCTCATTCTCAATCAAGTCAATACCCCCTCATCCTTTGTTTTGGCCCCTTCCAAAAGTATTGACCCTCCCCCTGCTAAAAAAGCTGCCTCTGCTTCAGAACTTGGTCTCCAACACTCTTCCAAGGGGAAATCTTTGTTAAATGAGTCCACACAAGTTACAGATATGGATCTTGATGCAGCCTTGGCCCTAAGCCTTCATGAAGAAGCAATGGAAGACACCATTCTAGATATCACAGCCTCTGATAACATGGAGGAAGATCACGAAGATGTAGATCTAAAAGAGTTCAACATCTCCAAGCTTGATATCTCCAAATTGGAAACAGCATGTCAGCAAAAACACTACGCCTTAATCCCTCCTTGGCAAATAGATAAAATTGAAGGAGTCCTAACAAGGGTTCAGCATCATAAAAGCCTGGGCATCCAAGGAGGAAGTCAATGGGATGGAAGGAAAATCCTCAAAGAAACAAAGAAACGAGGCAGAAAAACAGACCTACAGAGAACAATAGCAGTGGGAGAAATACTCATGAACTCGGGGCAATTCCCCAAGTTGACCAAGTTCTACAAACCCAAAGCGCAATCTCCATGAAGCTAATCTCATGGAATGTAATAGGAATCAACAGTCCCTCGAAACACAGAATGATAAAAAATTTAATAATGCAAGAAAAACCAGCAATAGTCTTTCTTCAAGAAACAAAATGCAGCAGCACGACAATAGATAGATTCAACAATAAAGCCTGGGCGGGCAGTAGTTCAATCTCAATAGATGCATCAG
Source organism: Pinus taeda (assembly GCA_000404065.3). Classification (NCBI taxonomy): domain Eukaryota; kingdom Viridiplantae; phylum Streptophyta; class Pinopsida; order Pinales; family Pinaceae; genus Pinus; species Pinus taeda. The sequence continues at coordinate 51,291 of APFE030829010.1, read as the reverse complement.
GAGCTTCAGGTGGTCTCTCCATTTTATGGAACCCACAGATCGTCTCTCTGGATAATTTCCATGCCACGCAGCACCTCATACAGGCAACTTTCCACTTCATTGGCACCCAAATCCATGGGCACCTCACCAATGTTTATTTCCCACAATCAATTCAGCAAAAACTGGACCTCTTGGAAACAATCTCCCTCCTCAATGAACAAAGACGCTTCCCTTTATGGATAGGAGGAGGTGATTTCAACATAATAAAATCCATGGAAGAGAAGCAAGGGGGGCGCACCAGGCTCGACAGTGATAGCAGTGGATTCAAACACTTCATACACAACAACAGGCTAATGGATGTATTTACCTCCAATGGTATACATACATGGTCGAATAAGCGTAAAGGAGTTCACTATATTGCCTCTCGATTAGACCGATTTTTAATCTCTGATAATGCCATCCACCTCGGAGGCGACTTTAGTGCAGCCATCATCCCTCAAGGAGGGTCTGACCACTGGCCCATTCTTCTCCACTGGTCCCGCCCAAGCAACTGCAGCAACAGACCCTTCCGTTTCGAAGCCTTTTGGCTCTTAGACACCAAATTCAAAGAAGTGGTAAATCAAGCCTGGAAATCTTTCAACCCACCGGCAGGAGCCAAAATGTACCAGTTTCAGCAAAAACTGAAACATCTGAAGCAAACACTCAAAATATGGAACCGAACTCATTTTGGTAATATTCAGGAAAGCAAACAGAAATTGGAACAACAAATGAAAGCACTGCAACAAACTTTCATTTTGGAAGGACGCACAGAAGAGCAAATCCAACAGGAGCAGACCCTCTGGAATCAAATTGAGGAACGTCAAAAACAAGAGGAAATTCTATGGCGGCAAAAGTCCAGAATAAGCTGGATTAAAGAAGGCGAGAAAAATACAAAATTCTTCCACAGATCCACCATACAAAGGCGCATGCACAATAAAATCACCTTTGTTGAAAACCAGCGAGGTGAAAGAGTAGAGGATCATGAAGGTATGGAGAAAGAATTCACTGGATACTTTAGGGACATCCTACAGGAACCTAACGGTAACAGGGATGAGGCAATCCGGGAAATCACCCAGCACGTTCCGAAAATTATCAATGATGATCATAACACTCAGCTGCTCCAGCTAGTCACAATAAAGGAAGTAGAAGAAGCAATGGCTCAGCTCAAAGATGGCAAAGCACCGGGGCCAGATGGATTCACAGCCAATTTCTTCCACGAATTCTGGGAACTAATCAAAACTGAGGTTTGGGAGCTGGTGGAAGAATCCCGTAGCATGCATTGGGTCCTCCCGTCCTTAAACTCAACCTTCATTGCATTGGTCCCCAAAGAAGCGACATCAAACAAACCTGAGAAGTACAGGCCAATAGCGCTTTGTAATGTCATTTACAAACTCATCTCAAAAGTCATCTCCAACCGCCTCAAACCGCTATTACCTCTACTCATATCTCCAGAACAGACGGGGTATGTTGAAGGCAGGCAGATCATGGACGGCATAATTCTATCAAAAGAAGTCATTCATTCTTTAAAGATGCTCAAAAAACCAGGTATGCTTCTCAAACTCGATCTCTCTAAAGCTTTTGACAAGTTAAGTTGGAATTATATTCACAAAATGCTGCTCGCATTTGGCTTTAATGCAACCTGGACAAGATGGATCATGAGCCTCATTACATCCCCCTGTTTCTTTGTCCTTCTGAATGGCTCTCCCTCACCTCCTTTCTATCCCACTCGGGGTATCAGGCAGGGGGACCCCTTGTCTCCATTCCTCTTTGTTCTCATGGCTGAGGGCCTCAGCAGGCTGCTTAAATCAGTTGTATCCTCTCAGTTTCTCAAAGGCATATCCCTGCATGGTCGTGCCCCTCAAACGCATCAGCAATTTGTTGATGACACTATGCTTTTTGGTCATCCTTCAGTTAAAGAAGCCTCTGCTTTCAACTCTCTACTATCCCTTTTTTCTGAAGCCTCTGGTACCTCCATCAACGCCGCAAAATCCCAACTCTTTTTTTTCAATACTCCCCCCTCAACGCAAAGGACCATAGCCCGAATTCTGGGATTCACAATCTCCCACCTGCCCTCCAAATACCTGGGTGCCCCCCTTTCTGATTTCGCAATCAAGCAAGCATCCTGGAGAACACTTCTGGACAAATTGGATTCAAAGCTTTCTTCATGGACCTTCAGAGCACTAAATCTGGCAGGTAGGCTCGTTCTCATCAAATCAGTCTTACAAGCAATGCCGCTTTATCTCTTTTCAATCTTAGCAGCTCCAAAAGGTGTTCTAAAAGCGATACGCAATCTCCAAAGAAACTTTCTCTGGGGATCTACTAGCAAGAATAGGAAGTGGGCTCTAGTCAAATGGACAGAGGTTTGCAAAACCAAATCAGAGGGAGGGCTCGGTCTTCGGGATCCACTGCAAAGCAACAACACAATGGGAGCAAAAATCTGGTGGAATTGGGTCACTAAGCCCAATATCCCTTGGACCCAACTATGGCAAGCCAAATATGCCAGAGGTAGCCAGTGGAGTGACCTAATCCGAATCAATCCCACTTCACAGGGATCACTCATTTGGAACAACGCAAAACAGCAAAGCAACTTCATTCAAGAACATAGTTTCTGGAGATTCATTCAGGCAAAGCAGCCAGATTCTGGGACGACTCATGGCAGCAACTCCCCAAACTGGCCAATTTATTCCACAGACCTCTTTGGCAGATCCAAATGAATCAAGGAAGCATCCCTTTGGTTCATCAATACTGGCAGCCCTCTCCAACCCATGACTTTCAAACATGGAAACCGGCAAGACTATGGCAAATAGACTGGCAGGGAGAAGTATATACAGACATTGATCAGGAACTCAATCAAAGGAAAATTCGCCTCTCCCAACAACATGACAAGCTCAGATGGGGCTACACGACCAAAGGTACCTTCACAACGAAAGAAGCTCATCATCTGCGCTATTCCAACCTCCAAGCGGATAAGGATCAACTCTGGGAAAAAGTCTGGCAAGCAGAGTTATGGCCCAAGATTTCCACATTTCTTTGGCTACTTAGTAAAAAACACATTCTCACCTGGGACAATCTCATCAAAAGAGGTTTTATAGGGCCATCCAGATGCCCAAACTGCAATATAAATTGTGAAACTATCTACCATCTACTGGAAGAATGCACATTAGCAAAGCAAATCTGGGAGAAAGTTGAACACTGCAACATGAAGGCACACCCCAGGATGGAAGATATAACAGCCATCATAAGAACCTGGGCAAAAAACCCGTTTAAAAGCAGGGTCCTTAATTCCTTATGGAACATCCTACCCAGCTTTATCTACTGGACCCTCTGGAAGGAACGCAATCACAGAATCTTCAACAGCACTGCCAGATCTTTAGACGACCTCTCGATCAATCTCAAAAAAAACATTCAAGAAACTTTAGCCAATAGAGCATGGAATGATCAGGACTGGCCAGAAATCCATCAGGAGCAAATCATATTGCAGAATTGGAATCTAGATTTCAAGTCACCAAACACCGCCACCATCAAACCTCCCACCAGATCTGTATCCCCCTCCTCTTGGTCCCCTCCAGCACCCAACTCCTTCAAGCTGAACTTCGACGGAGCTGCCAAAGGCAACCCTGGCCCGACAGGATACGGAGGAATTATACGCAATCACAATGGAGAATCAATGCAAGTATATTACGGCACAATGGGCTCAGATACTAACAATGCAGCGGAGCTCGAGGGTCTTTGGAAGGGAATATGCCTAGCAGACCAGAACCATCTTCACCCTCTGGAAGTAGAAGGCGATTCTCTGATTCTAATAGCAATTGCTAAGAGAATACAAGCAGGAGCTAAAGAAGTCAAGGTTGCTAAAAGCTGGCGATTGCTAAGCCGTCTGGAAGACCTGGAGGAAAAGCTCCATACCTTCCTCAATATAACCTTCCATCATGCCAGGAGAACAGCCAACAAGGTTGCAGATCGATTAGCAAATCAAGGAGTGTCATAGTCGACACCATACTTTTCAGGCCCCCTAAATACAGTTGAAAATGCTCAACTCAAACAGGACTGCATCTCTTTGGTGCAAAAAGACCTCCCCTCCCCGGATGCAGGTGATTACGTGGAGTGAATGGCGGGTGGCGAGTCACATGGGCAAATGTCAGCCCGGACAAGCCACCTTACACCACGACGCCAAGACAATAAATGTGCAGGGGAGCTCGGGCAAGGTGAAGGACCGTTCGGCTTCAGGTGAATCAATGCGGACAGAGACATTCCTGGGGATGGCAGCCAGGGTTCAAGCGCCATTCAATGCGCGATCTGGACAGAGGATCATGGCACTCCATAAGAGCATTGCTCTCCCGCACAATACGCAGAAACCTGAGCAGTTCCTGAGGGCAACAGAGCACACTCTGGCCAGGTGCAGGATCTTATCAGAGATTCAGGTGAGCGTTGGCAGAATGTCTGAGGGGTTAAGGGGCAGAGGCGGTTCGAGGGGCAGAGGAGGTTCGAGGGGCAGAAGCGGTTCGCGGGGCCGTCCTGCAACTCAGAGGATGGCCTCTTCACCAGTGTCCTCTGTTGACATTCCTCAGGTCCATGATGGCAGCTCGAGTGGAACTATCGGTCAGCAAATTGGCCAAGGAAGAGGAGAACCCCTGGACTGTGGCCATTTGGAACATCCCGCGGTTAAATATCGCATACCCTGCACTCTGGAGAACAACACGTTGATCGTGTCCATCACTGTTGAACACTGCAGCGATTTTCGCAGGCCACGGGAAGGTTTAACGATGCCTAGGGTGGATATGCAGGTGCCAAGGGTGGATTTCAGGTCACCCACAGAGGACGCCGGAACTACGACAATGCTGCCTGCCCAAGAAGGAATTCAACCAGCGGAGGCGGAAGACAAGAAAGAACAGAGGCTAGCAACGGAGGACGAGCCTTATGAGACAGATGAAGAATAACACAGCAGCCTCTCCGTCCTCTCGGCCAGGAATGCAGCTCTCTGTTCATCCTTTCTCTGTCTCTTTCCATGTGTCAGCATATTAGGGTGTCAAGGTTAAGTCTACATGTCCATATCAGTCCATGTGTCGCTGTAAGTCTATGTGTCGATCTTGCCAGGTGTCGATTATGACAGTCTACGTGTCCCTTGTGTCAATTGTCCGCTGTGTTGGCTCAAACGCCTACTGTGTCGTTTAAAGGTCGGTTTAGCAAGCTGTTAAGGAATGGTTATTTTGACAGAAAGTCATGGGAAATCTCCACGGAGAAACAAGGCCTCGGCCTTTTGTAATCTGGATGTAAATTTTCGGTTTTTTGTAATATAAATTAGCTCAGTCTTACGCAGAAATTTTTTTTTATTATTATAAACGTAACCAATTTTTTTTTATAAGCTTGACAGAACAACATCTTCATCATGTCCAATATATCACTCCGATCGGGATCGGGAATTGAACTAGTGACTTCACATTAAGGAGTGCCTTAACAAAGCACTCGATCACTGTATATCCAAGACCCCGTGGACATAAACATAAGTGATTATTAATATTATAAACCAAAGTAATTTATATTGTAAATTTTATCATTAATATTAACATTGGAAATATGAACCCTTAGATTAATAAAGCCAAGGAACTAGTAAAACCAAGGGTTTAATATTTTAAGACTAAGGTATATAAATCCTAAGATAAATATTATACACTTTAAAATAAACATGGTTGACCATCATTGATTTTCATACTGAGAGAATATTTGTCACTATTTTTTAGATAATATTGGACAATGGTAGAGCATAATTGACCATGGTCAACCATGTTTAACCAACGTTGACCATGATTAATCATTGTTGACCATGGTTGACCATGATTGATTTCCATATTGATAAAATATTTGTCATGGACCCAAGAGATTAATATTATAAACACATGGGATATTAACCTTAAGATAAATATTATAAAACCCAAAAGAATAACATTGAACCCTAGCATTAATATTAAACCATAGGAATATAAAACCTATGCTTAATAAAACCAAGATATTATTATTATAAACCTGAGGGATTAATAAACCCAAGGGATTAATATTATAAATTTAAGTGATTATTAATATTATAAATCCAAGGGATTAATAAACCCAAGGAATTTATATTTTAAACCCAAACAATTACAGATATAAGGGATTTATGTTAAACCCTAGTATTAATATTATAAAACCTATCAATAATATTATACCCTTAGAATATGAACCCAAGATATTGATATTATAAACCTAAGGCACTAATAAACCAAGGGATTATTATTGTAAACACAAAGAATATAAACTCTAAGATAAATATTATAAACCTTAAAACAAAAATGGTTTATTTTTATACTGAGACACTCTTTCTCATAATGCAACGTTGAACCATAGTTAACCATGATTGCTTTTCATATTGAGAGATCTTTTTTTACAATGTGGCATTGGAGCATGATTGATTTTCATATTGAGACAATGTTTGTCACAATATGACATTGGACCATGGTTCACTATGGACGACCATGATTGTCACAATGTGAGATTGGGCCATGAGACAATATTCATCACAATGTGACCATGGTTAACCATGATTAACCATGGTTGACGATGTTTTTTTTTCATATTGAGACAATATTTGTCACAATGCGAAATTGGATCATGGTTGACCATTGCTAATTTTCACATTGAGACAATCTTTGTCACAATGTGACGTTGGACAATGGTTGACCATGATTGATTTTCCTATTAACATAATTTTTGTCACAAGGCGACATTGGACCTTATTTGACCATGATTGATCATATGGTTAACCATAGTTCACTTTCATATTGAGACAATCTTTGTGATTCTGTGACGTTGGACCATGGTTGTCACAATGTGACATTGGACCATTAGACAATCTTTGTCAGAATGTGACCATGGTTATTGACCATGGCTAACCATGCTTAACCATGGTTGACCATTGTTGATTTTCATATTGAGACAATATTTGTCACAATGCAACATTGGACCATTGTTGACCATTGCTGATTTTCATATTAAGATATTCTTTGTCACAATGTGATGTTGGACAATGGTTGACCATAATTGATTTTCATATTGAGATAATTTTTATCACAATGTGACGTTGGACCCTAGTTGACCATGATTAACCATGGTTGACCATGGTTGATTTTCATATTGAGACAATAGTTGTCACAATGTGATGTTGGACCATGGTTATTGTCCATGGTTGGCGTTCAAATTGAGACAATCGTTGTCGCGGTGTGATGTTGGACCATGATTGACCATGATTGATTTTCATATTCAGACAACCTTTGTTAGAACGCGATATTGGACCATGGATGACCATTCTGGAACATGAGTTACCAAGGTTAACCATGGTTGGTTTTCATATTAAGACAATCTTTATCACAATGCGACATTGGACCATGGTTGACCATGATAAGAACTAGAAAAGATGTTTTAATCAACAAAATTTTACTGCACTTTTTTAATTTTATTTAAATTTTGTTAAAAATTTCATTAAAATTGAAAACATTTCTAATTTTGGCTTATTTATCTAACCTAAATATAATAGTTAAAATTTTAATCTTGCCTTGGTCCCAGAGTCAAATATAGCTGTTATATAGCTCTTTTGTAGCCGTTAGAGTCTCTGCTCAGCCTATTTAAATTGCTAAAGCCTCATCTGTTCTTCAACTTGTCCTGACGATGAACCACACTAGTTGGTTCGAAACGCGTCGACAATAATCTTTTTATGTGATTTACGCCGAAGCTCTTTTTACAAATCATTTCTAATTTTATTTAAATTTTGTTAAAATTTTAATTAAATTTGAAAAACTAAATAAATAATTAAATTGTTGAGTATTTAAAAAGCAATAATAGTTTGTAATTAAATAAATATTTTAGTTAATTTATTACAAATTTGAAAATCAAGAAAATCTTACTTTTACATTTTGAGTCTATTCAATGTGAATGTCTTGTCGATTTTCTAAATAATAAAATCAATTTTTACACTTAATTACTATTTAATCTAAATCACAACAACATTGGATTCTAAACAAAAATGATATTAAAAATCCCAACTTAAAAAAACAAAAAAATTGACATCAACTGGTTGCCTCAAAACAAAATGTCTCAAGCATTGACTCTTTCTGATTTGGGTAGGCAGAGGAGATGATGCGTGCAGGAGACTAGGTGTCATATTTATAGGATTCTTCACATATAAAAAAGGAGCCTCCAACCATGTAAGCCACCCTTGCCAAGGTTCAAATTGATTAAATATATTTTGTAGGAAGTATTAAAATGCGAGTGGAAGTTTTTCCTTTCTTGTAGTTATGTTATGATGTAGGAACATTTTCATAGATACTATACTTAATTTCTAAATCTAAGAAGTCTTTTAGAAAAGTCTAAATTTTCTATATTTCTAAAAAATTCTTGAAACCATGTAAAAGCTAGAAAATCATTTTTAATCTAGAAGCTTACAAAAATTGAGAGATTTCTCTCAACTTCCTTGAGAATTTTCTCTTCAAATGTAGATTCTTGCTTCTCTGAGTATACATAGTTGTAACTCAATTGTTGGATTAGGAAGAAAGATTTTGCACCTTAGTTTAATAAAATATACTTTTGAGGGTTTTTGTGATTCGAGTTCTTCGTACCATCATATTGGAATAACTTTCGTTATGGCACGCTCCTATCATTTTGATATTAGATCCACTTTCCAAGCATGATGGTGTCTATTTTTATTTCCTCAAATACCGTCATCCTTTAGGTAGGGGAGTGCTCATGCAAAAGTCGTTTTAGTGAGTTTGGGAAGTGGAGGGGAGAAAATTCACACATAACTTGTTATTGAAAATTTAGTTTGCTTCCTCTTCTGGTTATTATGGATAAGGCTTCGTTTAGTAATCTATGAAGAATATTCTTAATTCTTCCTATCTCCTCTTTATACTCCTATAATTCCTATATTTACAAAATATTTTTTAAAACTAATTATAAAAATAGAACTAGAAAATAGGAATCTTGAACTACTTAGACATCTTGCACAGAATTCGAGGCTTTCATTGATGACTGAGGCTGTAGATTTGTTATTATGTTGCACTTCCTAATTATCTGTCCTTTAGCTCCTACAAGCTTGCATCCTACTGGTGCTCGAATCCTATTTTTTTCTCAATCAATGAGATGACATAGTTTTTCTCACCTGTCTTCATCAGGAATATAATATTTTATCATTTTTTGTAAGTCTCATTCACTTCAGTGTTTGATCTCATGTTGGATTATTAAATCAAAACTTAAAACTGCAATAAAATCCTTTCATGTAGTTGGATGGAGGGTTGAATCTAAGGGGTGACTTCTCCTTCTTATTCAAGAAATTTTTTGTCGCTTCGTTAAGCAGACAAGGACCAAAGCTATCAAATCCTTCAGAACATGCTAGGGCCAACTATGCATGAGCATGGGCAGTGTGAAAGAGAGTTGAGGGGTAATAGTGCAGAAAAAAATTAACACAGTATACCAAGAGAAGAGCCACTAAAATTTTGGACAAAGGAACACTGACCAAGGATATTCAATCTCTCTTTCGAATCTTTCAACTTTTCCTCTTCAAACTACTTGCTCTAGACTTCACAAATTTCGATTTAATCCTCCATGCTCATCACACAGTCTCCAAAGTCTCCATGCTTACTGTTATGCAAGGCCAAAAATGGCAAGAAACATAGGACAATTTTTTTTTCAAAGGAGAATAATGGCAGACAATGATAGGATTTACAACACAACAGCTAATTTTGGGAGTTGGCTCTGATACCATGTCAAGCCAGGAGGTAACTCCTCAAAAATGAGATTGTATTATTCATTTAGGTTGTTCATTATTATATACTATTCAGTTCCATCTCCCGATGACTCTCCATTTTCTCTATTATTTATTTACACTATTTATAGTTATTCACCCAATCGCTATGATTACATGTCAATAATATATTGCTATAGAGTGAAATTTATGCTAGTATTCTTCAAGAGGAACTAGTCTGCCTCCTCTCCCCCACAAACCTAGAAGTCTTTTCTGATGTAGCATATTATATTTTCTTATGAAACTTATTGATGTTAGCTTCTAGATTATGACACTTGTTTCCTAATTGCAAAATTAAATTTCTCTTAGTAAGTATCCTCCTGAATTCCATAATGGTTTCAGTCATGTCTTCAATCTCATAATCTTCAATACCTTCCTTTTTTTTTTAATTTAAAATCCTAATTAATGTTGTTGCATCTCCCAGTTTATGACCCATGTCATTCTTCACTTCTGCTATTACTTCTTTTTATTTCTCCAGTAATTGTTCATGTTCAAAAATAATTTTTATTGAAGGCCACAAATGAGTTATGGATTCACTGATATCTAGCCAGATATTTTCTTTTTCTTGTGCAATTGTTTGAGCAATATTAGAGTCATTTATAAGGGTCTCTATTCTTTGAGTAAACCTATGACTTTTGTAGTTCTACCAAGTAAGCATTATATGTTTCAGTATTCCACTCCTGAATAATGTTAAGTTGAGCATTTAAATTTTCAATCTCTTGGCCATTTAACAAAAATATCCCATATCTTTAGCTAAATCGGATGCTAAATTAATGGAACATGTGTTTTCTCTAATGTCTATTGCAATAGAAGTTCATGTTGTTGAAGTATCTGCCATGGAAGTTGTTGCTATGGGAATAGTTGTTGATACATTAGCTTGTCATTCTTTTTCTTTTAATCAACTCTCCAATTCATTCTCCATATTCTGTATTTGCAGAATTTGTTCAACTATGATCTTGAACTTGTTTTGTTTCTCCTTTTCCAATTGTCCAACTTCTTTAGTTTTTGGATCCTCGATAGAAGGGATTTTAAGTCAGTTCCTTAATGCTAAGATATCAACATTTTTTTCTCTTGATCATTTCTTCAACTTCTTTCACATCATTAGGATCATATTATAACTTAATCAACAAATCTTCTAAAGATTTAATCTTAGTATCCTTATCCAGAGATGATATTTTTCCCAACATTTATTGTTACTGAATATTATTCAATGAAACTTGTAGCTTAGATCTTGCCATTGTTGAACTAGTCATAGTGAAATAAATAATTTTTGTTGGTTTCTTATGTAAGACAATCTGGTCAATAGCATGAATTTGCTTAGTATTAAAAGTAAAAATAGATTTCTTATAATCTTCTGCAGTCCTAGGAAATAGAACTTCGGGTTCCAAGAGGGCCATCTGAAACTGTCCTTTCTCAGTATTAAGTGCAGAAATAAGTCTGTGCTGAGAAGCTAAAGTCTACTTCCAAAATTCAAAATAGGCAGTGGCCTTCAATGCTTCATTTTTCCTTTTTATCTCCCTATATTTGGAAAAAAATACTTGATTCTGTTGTACTCTAAGTGGACTCTTATGTCTGAGATGTTTCTAATGCACTTTGAGAAACTTAGAATACATGGGAACTTGAGAAGATATCTCAATTCTTGGAAAATTTGTAGCATAAGGACCTGTGAGCACCAACATTGTCTGTTCATGTGAACTTTCTTCCTTAAAATGTTCTTCAAGAGGATTATTTTCCTTTCCTTTCTTAATAATTCTCAAATCTATCTCTTGAACTTTTGAAACTAAAGGGAAAACACTTTCCCTTATTTTCTTATCTTGTTTCTCTTGTGGAACTAGATTATGTGATGTTGTTCAAATGAAAACCTATTCTTCTACTTCCTGTAATGTATTTTCCTTCCAATCTACTTGATTAATGTATTGTTCTATTTCTGGTCTGGTTGTGTGTGCATAAGGTTTAGTTTTCTGTTCTACCCTTAACCTAGAAATAATACCCAAATGGATCATAAGGCTAGGCAAAGATAAATTTAAACTTCATATATTTTAAGATAAGGTTTGCCTCGTTTACTGCTGCTCTCATGTTACAAACGAATCACCCAATTTGTTCTTTCAACTAGAATTGAGACTTCTTTTTAGCTAACACAAAATGTAACTCATCCATTTTCATCATCTGTCTAATGTATTCTAATATAAAAATCCTGATGGGAATAAACTTTGGTAGTTTGTATGGAGGAATTTCACATCCATATACTCTAATTTTTGTGTAATTTTGATGTAGATACCAATCTCTAGTTTTTTTCTGCTCACTAAGGTGAAGGATTCTTTTTATTTCAAGTGAAATCCTAGGAAGAACATCACCACTGAGAAAGCATGAAGTCATATGTAGAAACTGATTTACATAATCATGGAAAGAAAATTCATTTGTGTTCTTCCTCACCAAGGAAGTCCAATTAATTATAGATTCAGGATTTCCTTGTTCATCTAGATTTTGTAATGGGAACTTGTTGAAGCCCTGAGAATCGGGTCTACAACAAGGGGGATACCCACCCGGTCCAGACCTTGGTTAGCAGCTCATTTTTCATTTGGTATAGTGGGTCTGACTAGGGATATGGGACCAGTTTCCCAATTTATGTGTGTCTGTGTGTTAAGAATTGATATTTCTTTCCTAATAACTTCTAAGTAGAATGCATCTATTCTAAATCTAATGCAATTATATTCTAATGAATAGAAATATCTAATTCTAAAACTAACCTGGGATTTAATCTTTCATTTATGCAATCTAAAATGATTTCAAATGGCAATTGGTAATAAATATCATTCAACTGGTATGAGAAAAGAATTCAATAAAGATAAACCATTTCGTATAAAAAGTTAGACGAAACAATTGTGGAAAACATACCGCATAATAAGTTACTCATATATTAAACATAAATAAATATCTGTCACCATACAGAAGTGCCAAATGATAACTCAAGCATTCAAGCATTCATATATAAATAACTGAACATGAATATCACCTTAACACATAAGCAGAAATAGTTAAGAGATAAAAGTACCATTTATAACTAGTTCTACTCATGAGCTTCAACAATAATGATTTATCTCTTCTTAATCCAACATCTACTAAGGGTACAAAAGTGCAACATCAGTAGTAGATATTAAATGCAGATATCAATAAATCATGTTCCATTCATTCATCAAAACCTCCTCAGAGGGTCCAAAAGTGCATGTTTTGAGGACAAGTTTTTGATAGATTTCAGGACCCTTCTCTAAATGCATTAAATCTAAAAAAAAATTATTACAAAAATGGAGGATTCGGTTTAAATGACCGTCCTCATTTCACGTAAAAATAAAGCAAAACTAAAACTAAAATTGAATCTAAAACTAAAACTCGCAACTAACTATCTATGTATCTGTTCCTTGTAGTTGCAATCATTAAGCATTTGCCTGAGGAGAGTTGGCTAGCCAACCTCTGACTTTAGCTGTCCTGCGAAAATGGAATCGGTAAGTGTTGGCACCATCTTCTCTGCAAAATTAATAATACATTTGAGAGTCATGCACTGGCTGTTTGGTTTTACCAAGTACGTCCAGTAAGAATCCCAATTCAACTTGGTTAACCTTTTGCTGGACTTTGATCTCTCTTGAGCCTTATGTCTCCAGCTTGTTTGTAGATGTTGTACATTTGGTAAATATTTACATACCACTTGAGGGTATCCTTGATAATTACCACTAGTTTTAGAATTCAGGTTTTTCCTTCACCTTTACCACTTTTTCCTACAAATTTCTGGGCTTACAAGTGACTGACGGTTAGAGGCTTTCCTTTTTTATGCGTTTTGCCCAGCGATGCATGATTAATCACGCATTGGAAACTGCCTTCGTTTCTTGATCTGAGCTTCCCTGGTGTGATTTTCACCTCTTAGGCACTTTTTGTTAGAGGATATAAACCTTAAACTTTGTGGAAGGAATGACTACATGAGTTCTTGGTTCTGAGTTTTAAATTCTTTATTCGGGATTTCAACATTATCCAGTACCCATTTGACCATGTCCATGTATGGAATATTTTTAGGCCTCATCGTTGTCCGGTGCAAGAACGAACATGCTAGTTCTGTAATAGATGCCTCAGACAACTCGCTTCAATCTGTAGTTGTTGTAACCTCCATTACTCTAGGATTTCCTTCCTTGAGTAGGTTGTACATGCGTTCCCAAGTGGTAATACCAGCATCTTTGTTACAGGTGGTGTTTGTGTATAAGGGCACCATTTCTTTATCTTTAGAACTTGGAGCTTTAACCTTCTTTCCCATAATATTCTGAACATTGTTATGTATACTTCCCTACTCTTCACTCTTGCAGTTTACAAATGAGGCAAGAGTAATGATAAGAAAAAGGTGATAGGAAAGCTTTAAATGCTGAAAACATATAAAATATATCACCCTACATGAAATGGCTCTTCGATCAGATCAAAACCATATTTCATTAATGATTGCCAACTAACTCATTAATTAACATTAACACGCATAACTAGGCATCGATTTATGGAAAAATCTTTTTCGAACAACGAATCATGTAGATCTGCGATAAAGTGATTTTGTGATTTGCTTCGCAATATCGCAAATTCATTGCATGTGGCATATCATCCATTAACGTGTTTTCTGCGAAAAGCGATTTGCGAGACTCGCCATCACATATTGGTGGTTTGAGGCATTTCACCTGAAGTGATATTTGAGGCATGTGACGCGATGAGTATCTTTTAGTGCGTGATTTCACATCACGATTTCACAATCTTAGAATTCCACTTGTAGGAAGGCATTCATTACCTTTTAGCGATGCGACACTTTTTATTGAGAGAGTGGTTTTTTTTTACTTTTATCATTAAACTTAAGTCATTTTAGATTTTTCGGGTACTCTCCTAAGTTTCATATAGTAAGTTTTATTAAAAAAAGGAATACAAGCACTAAGAATTTTTTAATGAGGGTCCCCACTTATTTAGTATTAGTAATAAAACTAAATAAAAAGGGGGGTTGTTGTTGGCCAGAACAATTGGTGATTCACTTGGAAGAACCAGTTATCTCTACTTTTCTTTTGAATTTTCTAAACTTCTGAAACATACAACTTTCCTAGAAAATAAAACTTCATTATAGAAAGATAAATTACATCATGCTTTCAGCTGTTAATGATAGTTTGTTTCTTCTATGTTAACTTTGGTTATTGACTTCCTAGAGCTAGTTATTGTATCTACATCAATCACTACTTACTTTATAAAGATAAAAGCAAAGACTTCTCTATAAATCAGTTTTAAATATGCTCATTTGTCGTAGGTAGAGCCTCTACTGCCAGTAGGCATTTATAGCCTCGACAGGGTTACCTATTATCCAGCAATGATTCTGGATCCTACTTGGAGAAATATACGATTTTCAAAGAGAAATCCATATCCACACTTATTGCTTTTGTTTTCTTTTAATCCTTAAAGAACAATGCCTTGGTTTGGTAGCCAAATTATGATAGTGCCATTCACTTTATTTATAACTTTGTTGAACAAGCTGGCTCGTGATGAGACCCCTTTTCATTTGATTGTAACAATCTCGAGTCATTGCCTTGTTGTGGTATGCAGTTTTGGCAAAGTCAGCAAGCTATAATATCTATGATCATGATAAGTCGCCTCGTGATGAGACCTCTTATTCTTTAAGTCAAAGTGTATCGCTGGATTATTCCTTGAAGCTTGTAATTTCCTAAGTGGGGAGGAAGTCATTGTTTCCTTAAGAATAGCTCTAGATGACAATTGTAAAGTTTTTTGGAAAGAGGTTTTCTACAGAGAATCTTTGTTTTGTTATTAATAGTTTTTATTGGACTGATATAAAACAAATTCCCACTAAAGGTCGTTTTTCTATCAAAATTTAGAAGGTTGAAACTAGTATCATTTTCAGGCTTATAGCCTTTGACTGTATCTTTCGATAATAATGACCAATTTTCTAAAACAATTCTATTTATACAAGTGAAAAACAAAATCTAAAAAAAATACTTGTCTTTTTCATGATTTCCAAATGTAACCATTTACAACTGGTTTTACTATGAAAATAAAGGAAAAACTAATCTACAAAAATAGAACAATGATCTCCTATGGAAAGTATTTTTTGAGTATCTGCCCATTAACAGGTAAAGATTCTCTTTTTCCTGTTAAATCCTATAACATAAAAGTAGATGGACCTATGATTTCTGCAATTTGGAAAGGGCCAAGCCACATTCGTTGAAATTTTGTATCTTTTCCCTTTTCCTCATAAGACTTGTCCCATTTTAAAACTAGATCTCCAATCTGAAAGTCCTTTCTGGATATCATGTTTGAATCAAAAGAAGCTTTTACTAATGCTTGGTGAGGAGCATGAGTTATTTTAGCCTGTTCTCATTGCTCTTCTAGATTAAGGATTTGCAATTACCTTAGTTGTAAGGAAGAAGTTGGCATTTCATCAATATATTGAACTAAGGCCAAAGAAGGAATCGCTAAATGAGTTGGACGGACCACTTCTTTCACATAAACTAAATTAGAGGGAGAAGTGCCAATAGAGGCTTTCTGCGTTATTCGATCTGCCCATAGAGCATATATTAAGGATTTGTGCCAATTCTTATGAGTTTGATTAATGGTTTGCTTAATGATTTTGATTAAGTTTTTATTCATTGATTCAGCTAACCTGTTCCCCTGTGGGTAATAATTGGTAGAGTATTTAAGCTTAAAACCTATTTTGAGTGCAAATTCAGTCATAGCATTGCCAGAGAAATATGATGCAGTATCAAACATTAAAGCAGGAGGTAAACCAGACCTAGTGATTATGAATTGATCTATGAAATCAACGATGTGTTCGGCGTTAGTTGTTCTGAGAGGAACTGCTTCTACCCATTTAGTAAAATAATCTCTAGTTGTAAGGATATACCTATGCTATTTAGAAGAGTGAGGAACGATCTCACCTATTATATCCAATCTCCATTGATCAAAAGGCTGGTCAATGTTTGTTAGGATATTCCGACACATAGGAAATAGTTAAGTTCAACTTGGTCTAGTATAGAGTTAGGTATAGAATTAGGTAAAGTGTGTTTCTTTACCGTTGTACATTTTGTAACTTACAATCCGACGGTCACGATATGTAGTGATCCGACGGTTCATTCTCTCCTCGGTATTACCGACACTTGATTCGTGGCTGACACCTGATTGGTCCATGAATTCTATTTAAAGCGCATGGAGGGTCATTTGTAGGTTAACCGTGCATGAGAGAAGCTTATGTAAATTTTCATTCTTTTATTAATAAATTGCCTGTAGTAGCCACGTTGGCGCAGGCCATGGACTGTTACCCTCTCTGAGGGTTTTAACCACATCAAAATACTGGTGTATTGATCTGTGATCTGTTTGTGAGTGGTGTCCTTCTGGTGTTCTGTCTGAGGAACTTACCCTGTAAATTCCTACATGGCATCAGAGCTATTTGAGGGTCGTGTCCGTTGGTGATCCAAATCTGATGCCGGTAGAACTGTATGCGGCTGTCGTTTCCTAAATCTACTGTTTCTGACTGCTTTCAGGCCGAGAGGACTGCTCTGTTGTGTTCGGAGCATCTGTTCCAGTGAGGAACCCCTTTCGTTTCACGCGAAAAGGTTTCCGGTAGCCCTATCTGCGTCATTTTTAAGATCTGGAGGTATACAGTGTTTATTTGCAGTTTACTGTTATTTTCTCTCTGCTTATTTCGGTTTCGGTTTATTTAGTTTTTTTTTAATTGGATCTATACCTTTCATTTCTGCGTATGCTCTTTGCCCTGCGACTCTGTGCGATCTGGGCAAATCAGAAACAGAAAGGAAGGATTTTTTCTCATGTGTATGCTCTTTTCCCTGCACCTTAGTGTGATCTCGGAAAATCAGAAACATTGAGAAAAATATTTAGTTTTTCGGCTAAAGCTAATTTTTTTTTAAATATTTAGTTTTTTGGGTAAAGCTAACTTCGAGCCGTAAGGTTCATTTTTCTTTGGATATTCGGGTTTTGTGTTTTGTGTTTTGTAGGGAAAAAGAGCTTTCTCAAGGCAAGCACGCAGACCAAGGCCCCCCCCCCTCTCTCTCTCTCTCTCTCAAATTTTTGTATAGATCAATTGGTTCAAATTTCTTTTAAGAGAGTAGAGGTCTTGGGTTCAAATCTCCATTTTGTGGGGGCGTTTTTTTTCATTCCCGCACATTCGCGCACTTTGCCGGCAACTTCAACAAAATTTTTTCAAAACGCCATAACTTCTTCATCCGGAAGCCTTTTTCAAAGCCGTTTTTTTTAAAACAGCCTAATTTTCGAGATCTATCCATTGGAACACTTACTTTCAGCATCTTCAGCTTCAGTTTTTTAAAAAAAATGGAAAGTCCATGCCAAGTCATTCTTGACAGCACTAACTACTTCCAATGGGTAGCCTACATAGAAGATTTACTTAGAAGTAAAGGTCTCTACAGAATAGCCACGGGCCAAGAGAAGAAACCAAAAGATGAAGACAAGGTTGCAAAATGGGAAAATAGACAAGATCAAGCACGTGGTTTGATAGGGATGTCTATTTCTCCTGATCTTAGATTCCATATTGCAGAACTTGATACTCCTCATGAAGCATTGGAACAAATCACTAAAGTTTTTGGGATTAAAAATGAAATTAGAGCCATCAACTTGAAAATGAGTTGCTTACATTGGATCCTAATAATTTTTCTTGCATTGAAGATTTCTTGTCCAAATTCAAGACCCTTAGATATCTTTTGGAAGGTGTTAAGATTAAGAAAGAAGATAGTAACCTTATTTATTCCATCCTTACTAAGTTGGGACCAGCCTACTTTGTATTTGTTTCCACCTTCCATTCTACAAGGGAAGCTTTCATTTGTCAAGGAAAAGACTACAAGGCCCCTTCCTTTGACTCTTTTTTGTGATTCTTTAATAAGAAAACAAGAAAAACTCTTACACCTTGGTCTCTTAATCTTGGAAACTCTTCCAAGAAAGCGTTAGCCGCCCAGCAACAACCAAATTTAAAGAATCCTAA
>APFE030829010.1:0-28761 GCA_000404065.3 Pinus taeda | reverse complement strand
ATTTAGATTATTTATTTCATATTATAAAAAAGCGATAGTCACAAATTAGGCCCCGATCCAACAAAACTATACTTACATCTTAAGTATCGTCTCTGATTTGCTTTTATGATTTTAAGTTTATCAAAACAATAATACTTGAATGTTAGTAACTTCTCAATTTGTTGTTGAAGATTGGTTTTACATGATTCAGTCTTATGATTTAGCAACATATTAAATTTCAATTTGTTTTTGAAGATTGGTTGCGCATGATTCAGTGTTATGATTTAGCAACATATTAAGTTTGAATGTAGGTTATTTTTATATAATGGAAATATATTTTAATTACAAATTTATTAGATTTCTGTATAGTAAGAGTTTATAACTTTTAGAATAATCAGTTTTTATTTTTTATTTTTTTAATTCATAAAAGTTTCTCTTTTTATGGTACATAATACATTTACTGTAAAAACAAATTTACGGTTCTTTAACATATATAAAAAGCCATGTCGAATGGCGGAGTCATCGAGGAAATGGGAGTCGTTTGAGAAATGAATGGCATGGTGAAAGGTGAAGGCGAGATGATGATGCATCGTGTATGGTGTGTAACATGACCGGCACGTAGCAGAAACATAGGTCAACAAAAGTAGGAGGAAGACTTTTCCCAAAAATCGCATGTTTAGAGTAATCACATCTTTATATGTTTATTTACGACAGTTGTAACTCGGTGAAGACCTTGACACAGACAGTCTGTGGGTTTTTTGGACATCCAACAGTTCACTTCTAGCAGGCATTTATGAGCAGAGCAGTGTGGTCAGCAATATGAGCAGCGCAGTGTGAGCAGTGTGGACAATAGTGAGAGCAACGAGCAATGAACAGTGAGCAGTGTGAGAGCAGGGTGTTTTTATGCAGCAAAAGTATCGAGCAATGAGCAAACAACAGCAAATGCTTTCAAGCATGACAAAGGAACTAGAAATTTCAGAATATGTGGAGACAAATGAATTAGGACAAGTGAAAATTGCCTTATCCGCCAAAGTTGGGAAGTGGGTTTGGGTCAATGCCAAACAATATCGGGACATTTTAAAATGAAGAATAACCCGTCTAAAATGGAAGCAAACAAGGAAGAAATGATCTAAAATGAAAATTAATCAAGCCCTTCGCAAAAAGCACTCAAACAAGTCCCCTCCACTAGCATGTGGCAACACGAAGTCCAAAGGAAAAGTCATTGGTGATTCAGCCTTATATAGTCCCACATCCACACCTCTCACCTGGTCATCTGATCTTTATGTGAAAGAATTGTTAAATGAAAAACAAAGCTTGGAGGTTTTTGAAGCTAAAGGGTAGGAAAGAGATCATAAAATTCATATAATAATGACTGAGAACAAGACGTTAGCAGAAAACAATTTTTTTTTTTCAAACAACAAGTGGCATTGCTATAGGAAGCTCTCTTGATAGGGAAGATAGAATGGCAACGCATGAAGGCAGATGTGCAAAACATAAAGAAATCTGTAGTGGCAAGTACAAAGGTGGTGAATGTGAAATCATCCCAGGATAAAGGGAAAATGATTGCCCAAATAAACAACCATGAAGAGAACACAAGAGAAGAAATAAAAGGAGATTCCACCAAAGTTTCCAAAACTTGGGCTCAATTTATTAGCAATTCTACTAATAAGGAAGGAGAAACAAATATTCAGGTTGACAATATGCAAGATAGTGAAGGCAAGGAAAGACAAAACAGGGCATCAAACATAATTATTAAATGGGTGAAAGACTATGGGAAAAATGAATGTACTCTTGACCTTGCAAGAGACTTCTTGAAAGACAAGTTATTATGGCAAGGACAAATATGCCAAACATGGAGGGTGGGTAAATTTAACGGGGAGAGAGTCAAGCCCATAAAAGTCATTATGCTTACCTTGCATGACAAATATATCATTCTAAGCAAGAAACATTTATTGAGGGGTTCTCATTTTTCCGAGAAGAAGATTTAACTGTAAAACAACTAGAGGAAAGAAGGGAGGAAATTTTAAAGGTTAGGGCAGCAAGAGATGAAGGAAAAAGAGCATGGATTTATAAAGGCAAAGTCGTGATAGCGCAATTTGGACCTCCTTCTAGAACAGAGCAGCAAGATGGTAATAAAGAAGATGCAACAAACTCTTCAACAGGAAATCAGAAAGCAAGGTCGGTATGGGAAAACAGGGAAAAAGGCTCAAATGTTAGTCTTGCATTTCAAAATAAATAGCAATCAAGTCATACCTAGGTTTCCTTAAGATTAGTTTGTTGGAACTACAGAGGTTACCCATGGAGACGAGGACCTGGGTTAAGGCCTATTTCGGAAAATAGAGACATAATTTTCCTCATAGAAACACATGAGCATGATGGGTGCAAGACACCTTTGTTTGAAGGATACTGGAAGATGGCAGTGTGGAACAAGGCAGTAGGGAATGGCAAAGGGCACGGGGGTATCATGGTTTTAGTAAGGGAGAAATAAGTTCGTCTCATTTAGTTAGAAAAAGAAGACTCAAATAAGCAATTCATTTGGTTTAAAATATCTAAAAATGGAAATCACATCAGAATTGCAGCATGCTATTTTGCGCTGCAAGTTTCAAAAATCTACAAAGGTAGAGGCCTTGACCACAAAGATCCATTTATAGTTTTAAAAGTGGATATTGCAACATATTCGCAGCTAGGTGAAGTCCTTATAGTGGGTGATTTCAATGCTTGGATTGCAAGTGAGCAAGCTAGCATTCTTTGTTGTAAAGATGATTATGACCCTATTTGGCTTACAGAAGAAAGTAATCATCAGTGGGAAAAAATTTCAGAGGACAAGGGTTGCAATCTCTTTGGTGAACAATTGCTTACTCTATGTGGGGCCTTTGATTTAGTCATTTGTAATGGCTTGCCTAGATGGGCAAAGTCTCGTAATTTCACTTGCAATACTTACAATGGAGCAAATGTGGTAAATTATGTAATTTGCTCGCATGGTTTGTGTGAGAAAATGGAAGAAGTTTTGGTTGGAGACCAACTGTGGGATTTGAAATCAGATCACAAGCCAATTTATTTATGTTTCTCTTGGATTGGAAAGAAATAATTAGAGTAAAAAATTCAACATGTCCAACAAAATCTCCCATGGGGCAGAATTCTTTTGACCCCAGAAAATTGTAATACCTTCAAAATGATGCTAGAGAGGCTCTTTGAGAAGGAGAAAATTACAATTCACAACCTTCATAGTCATGAATTAACACATTTAATTCAATGTGCACTTGCAAAGTGCAAAAGAACAAAAATTAAGAAGTCTGAAAGAAATTGCTTTCTGGTTAATTCTTAGTTTGACAAGGCAAGGAGAATTTGGAAAGAGTCAAACAAGGATAACATAAATTTGAAATTTTACAAGCAGTTACTAAGCAAGAAAAATGTTGATTTCATGTTTCAAGGAGGGAAGAACTAATCTTCCTTGGGAAAAATAATCCCAAATTATTTTGGAAGGAGCTCCAACCGAAAAATATATAAATTGGAAATAATATTACAACTTCTAAATGGTTTGACTATGCAAGACAACTCTATGAGCAGGTTCCCAAGGTTGACCCTCCCCCCTTGGTCAACATTGATACTGAACTCTTCACGGTATAAGAGGTAGAGATGGGTATCAAGAAGTTGGATGTTGGAAAAGCAAAAGACTTAGCTGAATTCCAAGCAGAATATCTAAAGTGGGGCTCAAATATTCTTGCACCTCACATTACAAAAATCTTCAACAACATCATACAAGAAGGGCTCCCCACAGATTGGACAACTAGTCTGGCAATACATCTTTTCAAGATTGGGGACGTCAATAATCCCTCCAATTATAGGACCATCATGATAAACCCTTTGTTTGCAAAGCTATTTGGAAGCATGCTAGAAAACAAAATTAGTAAGTGGGCAGAAGAAAGAGATAAGCATGCTAAAGGACAAGCATGTTTTAGATCTAAGAATTCCACAATTGATCATTGCATAACTTTAAGACACATCATTGAAAAAGTTTGGGAGAAAAAGGAAGAAGTCTTTTGTTGCTTTGTTGATCTCAGAAAAGTGTTTGACTCGGTTCCTAGGGATAAACTTTGGCACAGAATGGAGGAACTTGGGGTTCCTAAACATTTGAGAGCAGCTGTGCATAGGCTGTATGAAGAAGTGAAAGTCAAAATTAGAACTTCAGCAGGCATTTTTGAAAGTTTTAGAAGCGATATCGGGGTCAATCAAGGTTGCCCATTGTCTCCTACCCTTTTTGGTTTATATATTGACAATCTTGAGGAGTGGTTAAATTCGCAAGGGGGTGATGGTATCTATTTGTGCAATTTTTTTATAAGGCTTCTTTTGTATGCAGATGACCTTATTCTGATTGCTAAATCAGCTCTTGTTTTGCAAGAGTACTTACTATTCTTTGAGCATTTTTATAGAAGTGTGGGGATGCAAGTCAATATCAACAAAACAAAAGTAGTGGGCTTCTCTAAGAAAATAAAACATAACCAGCATAGGTTCTACTTTGAAGGCAACATTTTAGAAGAAGTTGCGGATTACAAATACCTCAGAATTGACTTCAACAAAAATCTAAGCTGGGATGGTTGTAGAAAGAAAAGAACTTTGGGGGGTTGGAACACATTTTATGCTTTTCAAAATAGGTGTAGAGAGGCAGAGTTATGGGACTGGAAGACTACTCAAACTCTTTTTAGGCTTCTAGTGATTCCGGTGATTCTATATGGTTGTGAACTGTGGGCTAACAGTACCTACGACATGCAGTGGAGACAAATTGAGAAAATTTAGAAGCGTTTGATTATAAACAAATTTAAGATTAGAAGTGCAGTTTCTTATGATATCTTGTTAAGTGAAATAGGGACTGCTCCTATTGAAGCAATTGCTATGGTGCGAGTCATAAGGTATTTAAAAAAAATTGAGCAAATGGAAGAGGGTAGATGGCCTAAGGTTGTCTTTAATGATAAATTGTGCAAGATCAAAAAAACTTGGATGCAGCAAAATAATGAAGGGTTTAGTAAATGGGGTATTTGCTTGAACGCGTGTCCCATAAACAACAAAGAAATAAAAGATTTTGTTATGGAGAAGGTCCACAAACGTACTTGGGATAAGAAGCTAAAAGGAAAAAAACATTACTATATTGAAGTGTTTAATCCCACTCATAATCATCAACCAAAAGCATATATAGAGGCCAATATCTCTTGGAGAGCCAAAATTCTTATTGCTCAGTTAAAGACTAATTCTCATCAACTCCGTTGTGAAACAGGGCACTGGAAAAAGCCAAAGGAAGTGTGGGAGAAACGGGTATGCATTTTTTGTTCTTCAGGAAAAGTGGAAATAGAAAAACATTTCATTTTAGAATGTGAGGCCTTCAAAGACAACAGGAAAAGTTATGCAGATACGCTAGCAACTAGCTCTTGGAATAATCTATTTAGCAAGGGATTTATCGAAAAACTTGGAACATTCATTTATGACAAAAAAAAACCGTAATTTTTTTTATCAAATTAATAACAAAAACTATTTTAGAGAAAAAATTAAAATTATTATATATTATTTGGTATAGAATTTAAATCCCTTAAACCACTGAATCTCAAACGCATTAAAATATATCATATCTCATTCAATGCCAAAAAATAATTGGCAGAAGCCTAACTCTTTCATTTACCAGCTGTCGGTGAACTGTAATAAACACTACTCGTCGATCAATCTGTCAGTCAAAAGTTCAAATCTCCCATTCACGTGTAGATCGTTTGAGGATCCACTTTGACTAATATTTCCATTATTTAATGGAATACATGACAAATGAAAATGTTAAATATTACGATACATACAAACAAGGAGTTGAGGATCCACTTCACTAATATTTCCATTATTTAATGGAATGCATGACAAATGAAATTGTTAAATATTACGATACATACAAACAAGGAGTTGAGGATCCACTTCACTAATATTTAATAATGGAATGCGTGACAAATGAAAATGTTAAATATTACGATCCATATAAATAATTTTTTTTTTAAAGAATTGTTTACGTGATCAAAAGTGGTTGGAATCTGGGTAAAAACTTTCAAAATTTTTGTAAAGTTAGTGTTTGAATAGTGTTTTTGATGGCCAAAATAAATTCAGAACCATAAAAAATTTCTAGAACACCTAAAATTTTGAAATTTAACAACTATAACTGAGATTTACAAAAATCATTGTCAAAGTTTCTCTAAATATAACAAGAATTTCCATAACTTTTCAGACAATTCCTCTAACTAATTAGACTACGACTACACACAACCACCCACCACCCACCATGAAATTGGCGATCACTGCTTCCTCGTCAATAGAGAAGGCACGTGCTTGCTGCTTTGTTTTCCAATAATGAAATTTGCTTTTACCAAAATTATCGGATTGCTAATTTCAAGGCAATGTTCTAATTCTATGTTAGATCACGCAGGTAATGTTAATTTTTTTTTATATGGATAATGGATTCCCGTTATTTTTGGCTTTTTGGGAAATTTCACGGGATAAGTATACCGCCCCCTTCATCAGTTTCATCCATTTGAGCGTGGATTTGCGTGGATCTTTCTCTAGTTGGGGTGACTGGAGCATCGCAGCTCCATAACGTGCTTTCAAGCTTCTGCGAGAACGACCATACACGACTTCTTGGAGCTTATAATTACTGTAAATCGTTGGTCTGCCATTAATGGCTTCCACCGAGACTTTGTTGGCAAGAAGAAATGAAATTCAGGTGGTGATTCTGCCATTGCCAGCACAGGGCCACCTTAATCATTTGCTTCACCTTTCAAGGGCCCTCGCCGCACGAGGTCTAAATGTACTGTTTGTCTCCACTTCTGCCCATATCAATCAAGCTCGACATCGCGTTCGGGGATGGGATCCTCAGAACTTCCCCATTCGTTTCCACGAATTACCCATGCCCTCCTTCTCAGAAGAGCAGCCAGATCTTGAAAACAAGGAGCACCCTTTCCCATTGCATTTTATTCCTCTCTTCGAAGCCATGGAACATCTCAGGGAGCCTTTCGAAGATTTGATACGCAGTCTGGGTCGGAATAGAGTTGTGATTGTTCACGACCCGGTGCTCGGGTGGGCTCAGACCGTGGCGGCCAAGTATGGCGCCCCGGCCTACGTTCACAATTGCTTAAGCGCCTATTTCTACGCTATGAAGGAAGCGGGGCGCGGACTTCCGGATTGCGTTGTGTCCCAGAAAAGGTGCCTCCCACAGAGATGGCTTGATTTTAAATCTCGGCAGCCAGACTATCTACGCCTCGCGGCAGGGTATCTTATCAACAGTTTCCGATCTCTGGAATCCCAGTTCATGCGGGAGGATTACTGTGAGAAGCCGCTGTGGGCCATCGGTCCTCTTCTTCCTCAATCCGTGTGGACTGGTACGAAGGGTAGTACTAGTTCGGATGTTGAAAGTTGCTTGAAATGGTTGGACGCCCAACATCCGGCTTCGGTTGTTTATGTTTCTTTCGGTTCAGCCTCTTCTTTAACGAGGCAACAACTTCAAGAATTGGCTAGGGGTTTGGAGGCGAGTCAGCGGTCGTTTCTTTGGGTTGTTAGGGTGGCGGACAGTGCCCGTTTCACGGCGTCGGAGGAAGCGCGGATGGATTGGATTAGCGAGCTGCTTCCGGAAGCGTATGAGCGTAGAATTGCTGGACGCGGGTTTTTGGTGAGAAACTGGGCTCCCCAACTTGATATCCTAGCGCATAAGGCCACGGGAGGGTTTGTAACGCACTGTGGATGGAATTCGACTTTGGAAAGCATCAGCGCTGGGGTTCCCATGGTGGCTTGGCCTCTGCATTCCGACCAATTTGCGAACTCGATTCTGGTGGCCAGGGAGCTAAAGGTGGGCGTGGAAGTGAAGAAGTGGACGAAGGCAGATGAGACTGAGTTGGTGATGGCGGAGG
Source organism: Pinus taeda (assembly GCA_000404065.3). Taxonomy (NCBI): domain Eukaryota; kingdom Viridiplantae; phylum Streptophyta; class Pinopsida; order Pinales; family Pinaceae; genus Pinus; species Pinus taeda. The sequence goes on along the minus strand of APFE030829010.1, from coordinate 20,860 downwards.
AGGTGGAGAAGGCGATTGAGCGAGTGATGGGAGAAGATGGAGAGGGAGTGGAAATGAGGAGGAGGGCCAAGGAACTTAGATTGGCCGCCCAGAGGGCCGTGGCAGAGGGAGGATCGTCGTGGAAGGAGTTGGAGTCGTTTATCAATCATTTTACTTCAAAACTGAATGAACAAAGTAATGATTGAGAGCGTTGGGAAAGGGGTTCAAAGCCGCCTTCTGTATCACCGGTGAAAACTAGATTAGATATTTATGGTTGTAAAATTTCTGAACATTTGCTCTATTATAATAGTAACGACATTCCATGGAAAGACACTGGGTTATCTTTCACTATTGCCAAGTCGCTGCAGTATAATATGATATTAGTATAATCTGATAATGGGTAATTTTTCCCTTATTCCAAATAGCGTAGTGTAATCTTCTCTGACGATTGAGTGCAGAGGATTTATGGCAGTTTTGAATAAAATCTGATACCTATGAACACACAGTATGAAACATGGAAAAATTGGATTAAAAATCTCTTTATAACACTGGTGAAAAATTAGTATATATAACTGTATAAAGCGCTAAAATTTTCACGATGAACAACGACAATATGTTGAAAGATAGTGCAACAGTTTTTCATTTTTCACTGTTGCCAGATCACTTTACTGTAATTTGCTACCATTGCCAAATGGAAAACTGTGGGCACCTAACAGAATGAAGTGTAATCTTTCAAGATGATCAATAACCATTGAGTGTAGAACACGGGTGTGGCTATTTGTACCTCAATAATTGAGGGTTGAAAACCGATTTGTAAATCAATTTCAAATATCAAAATTCTTTGGTGATGAGATTTGCTTTGCTATGTGTAAGGTTTCTAATTTTTTTTGTTTTTCAATTGCTGAGTAGTGTATGAATATGCATAAATAAATAAAATAATAAATAAAAAATAAAAATCTATCCAAGAAAATTGGATTTTCTATACCACAGGTGCACTGCGAATTTGTATATATAGATATCATTTTCGAAACCTTGAAATTTGTTCACACGTTCCACTGAATGATACTGGGATAGGCTTTCATTATTACGGAATTGCTTGATTGTAATTTTCCCCTATTATCAAATGGTGTCAGCAACTGACAGTCTGCAAAGGTATCGAGTGTCAGCAACGAACAATGCAATTTACCTTGCAACTCACATGCATTTGACTGTACCAATATTTTGGTGAAAAAGTGAATTCGATTGGATAGATGGTTTCTAGGGCTTTACGATGTCGGAGAGGGCAGTATCACTGCATATGGATGAGGCCTCCACAAACCACACACTTTGCACTCTAAGATAGGTTGACGAAGATCAAAGTGTATGTAGCTGTCTTTAACGAGACTTTTTGAAAGCCTTTCCGGTGGCTTTTTTCGGTCAAAATCCGGCAGCAAATTATTGGAATCGCAAATTTGATAGCTAATTTATGCACAATCAAAGCGTCACAAGGGTTTTCCAGGGTGCTGAATCCAAATATGCAGTTAAAAAACCATTTTAACTGCAACAAATTAAGATTTAACCTTGATTTCTTCCACCGGATTCCGTCACCGGAATCTCCAAAAAGTAGCATCATAGACAACTCCAAAGTGTATTTCCGGGTCGAAGATCAAAGTGTATTCCGGGTTGAAACCACACAGAAAATATATTTTTACATATTAAGAATTAAAATTTTAAGTTTTATTTTAAATTTTAATATATTTTAATATATTAAGAAAATAAGGCAAAAGGCAAGCAGGTTTTAGGTCGAAGTATTCTATAGGAGATCATGGTATCAAGTTGACACACATTATTGAAAAGGTTTGGGAAGGCAAAGAAGAGTTATTTTGATGCTTGGTTGACTTCAAAAAGGCATTTGACACAATCCCTAGAGATAAGTTGTGGAGTAGAATGGAAAAACTTGAAATTCCTTTGCATTATAGAGTTGCTTTCCATAGGCTTTTTGAAGAGGTGAAAGCCAAAATTAGAACTTCAACAGAGATTTAAGTAAGCTTTAGAAGTAACATCGGAGTCAAGCCAGGCGGCCCTTTATCCCCTACTCTTTTTGGTTTATATATTGATAAATTGGAAGAGTGGCTAAATCTGCAAGGTGGGGATGGTGTTTGGTTGGGGAAGTTTGTGATAAAGCTTCTTTTATATGCTGATGACCTTGTATTGATTGCTAAATCGGCCTAGGGATTGCAAATCCACCTATAGGCCCTTATCATTTTTGTAAAGTAGTGGGGATGCAAGTCAATACCAACAAGACCAAAATAATGATTTTCTCAAATAAAAAGAAGCAGAGCCATCATATGTTCTTCTTTGAAGACAACATTCTTGAAAAAGTAAATGAATACAAGTACCTCAGGATTGATTTCAACAACAAGCTTAATTGGGAGCATTGCAGAAAGAAGAGAATTTTAGGAGGGTGGAAGCATTATATGCTCTTCAAGACAGATGTAGAGTTATGGGATTGTAAAACAATTAATGTGCTTTTTGGGCTCCTAGTTTGTCCAGTAATATTATATTGAATTGTGGGCTAGCAACATTTCTTTGTCAAAATGGAAGCAATTTATGAAAATCCAAAAATGCTTGATCATGAGCAAGTTTAAAATAAAAAGTTCGGTTTGTTATGAGATAATGTTGAGTGAAACATGAGCAACTTCCATCGAAGAAATTGCTATGGTGCATCTTATAGGGTATCTTCAAAGAATTGAACAAATGGGAGAAGGTAAATGACAAGTTATCTTCAATGAAGGAATGAGTGAAAGAAAGAAATCATGGATGAGACAAAACAACAAATGGATGCAAAAATGAAATATTTACATCAATGCATGTTTCACAAATAACAAGGATTTGAAGAGTTACGTTATGGAGAAGTTTTGTTAGCATATATGGGGAAAATAGTTGGGTAGAAAGCATAAGTACTATGTTCAAGAATTCAACCCCACGTGTGATCTCAAACAAAAAAAGGTACATTGGAGCTAACATGCCATGGAGAGAAAATATTCTTATTGCTCAATTAAGAACTAACTCGCATCAATTATGACGCGAAACAGACCGGTGGAAAAGACCTAAAGAAGTTTGGGAAGTGCGGGTGTGTACTTTTTGCACTTCTGGGGCAGTGCAATCGGAAAAACATTTCATTTTGAAATGTGATGCTTTTAGAGACATCATAGACAATTACAACAATATATCAGAGACAATTACATCAGTATGTTAACATAAGTTCCTTGACATTGCCTTTCAGTGATGGGACATACAGTGACGTTAACATGGGTTCCTTGGCATTGTCTTTTCAGTGAGGGATGTTAGAAGGTATGCTCAACTCATCATTAATTTGAATAATAAGAGGATTGAATTGCAAAATGCAAAAAGCAGGGAAGCTACTGGTCCCATAGACTTAGTCTTGTGGACGTAAAAATTTCATTCATTCATTATGTTAACAAATTTGTTTATTTCACAATAGAACTTTAAAATCTTTATTAATTATAATTATCAATAACTAATAAATAGATAAAGAGGCTCTCTATCGGAGTTTTGAACAGGAGCTCCCGCGCTTCTACATCCATGCCTTCTGCGGCCCTCTGTAGGCCTCCCGTCTGGCAGCCCCCACTGCTGGGCCCTCCCCTCCTCGTTCCCCCGATAGTTGGCCCCCGCTTTGATCTTAGTGCTCTGCCCTTCACCTCCTACGGCCCTCCGCAGGCTCCTTGCCTGGCAGCCCTTGCTGCGGGCCTCTCTCCTTCTCCATAGCCTTATCTGCTATCAATCCTCGCCCTCCTTCTGTCAGTATCAAGGCTGGCCTCCTTCTGTTGCTCTCATGGCTGGGATTAATCCCTCCCAACTGCAAGACAATGAAGACCAGGCGAAAATTTTTGCTTCTATCATTTCCTAAAATGCATCTTCTAGAATCAAACCTACAACCTCAAAGTTTGTTAAGAAGCTGACTGACATTCCAAAAATCTCTCTTCCTCCCAGTCTCCCAAGGAAGGCAACGATCTCTTTGGCTGAGAGAGGTTTGGTTGGACAGTTTACTAGCCTCTGGCCTTCCCCTAGAGCGGTCCAGAAATGGGTGGAACATAACTGGAACGCGAATATTCAAGGAAAAATCACCATAAGATTTTGTGGAAGGGGTTACTACACTTTTCTCTTCGAAACCAAAGAAGACCGGAACCTCATCTTCAGAAATGGTCCCTACTTCATGGACTCGAGAGGTCTCTACCTGAACAAATGGACCCCCGACTTCGACTCGGAAATGGACATCCCAAATGCAGTCCCGGTTTGGGTTCACCTGCCTCACCTCCCTCTTCATTGCTGGGGGGATGAATCGGTTAAAGCTATTGGGAACGCCGTGGGAAAATACATTAACAGAAGTGAACCAAAGGATAATATGCAAGCTTGTGCAAGGATCTGTGTTCAAGTCGACTTAGGAAAGGGCCTACCGGAAGCTATCAAGATCAAAGTGGACCAATGGACCCATATCCAACAGTTGGACTACGAACCACTTCTGTTCAAATGTAAGGTATGCCATGAATATGGTCATTTCGCTAATAGGTGTAGTAAACTAAAAGTAAATGACATGAATGAAAATGTTGAAACTAGCGAAGGCACATGGGAGAAAGTTAAAAAAAGGAAAACAAACCCTAATCAGTCTGGGCCTAAACCTAAGCCTCCCCTTAGAACCCCAAGCCGCCCCCCTCCCCCCCCCTCCCATCTTGACTCAGACTTTCCCCTCCTCTCTAACCCTTTGAATCCCTGGTGGACGAAGACCCATCCTCCCCCCCAGCCACTGCTCTAGCAGTCATTCCATCCCCTTCCCAGATCCTTCCCTCACCCTCTCCCACCATAGACCATATCCTAACAAGAAACAAACTCAAAGAAGCAAGCTACACCTCAGACCCACCAAAAAAAGCAAGCAGGAAATCAAATAAAGAAATAAGAGATGAAACAACAGCTAAAGAAATGGCCACGGGCACTCAACAACTGATGGAATCTTTCTTGGACAAGCAAAAAGGAAGTGGATAAAAGACAAAAGAGAAGAGTGCGGCTCACCAAAAAATCAGTAAGTAATGATCTTGGTCTCATGGAATTGTAGGGGCCTGGGCTCCTCCCTAAAATCCAACGCAACCCGGGATATAATCAGTGATGAGCAGCCAAATTTCTTCCTAATCCAAGAGACCAAAATGTCCAACCAAGACTTCCAAACATTTACAAAAAAATACAAAAGATTTGCAGGAACAACAACAGATTCATTGGGCGCCTTAGGAGGAATAGGTACATTGTGGAACAAGAGAAAATGGGACCTTATTAGACAAAACTCAACCTACTGGTGGGTCAGAATTGACCTCAAAAATAAAACCACAAAAGAAGAATTTACTGTGCTCAACATTTATGCCCCAAATCACTACAGGGACAAAGCATATTGTTGGGAATCTATCAATTTAGAGTTGCAAGTATGTCAAAATAGGAACACAGTCCTGGGTGGTGATTTGAATTTAATAAGAAACATTGAGGAAAAAACAGGAGGGAAATATCTTGCAGACCCTTCAAGAGATGCTCTAGAAAAAATAATAGAAACTTACAAACTCATCAACATCCAACCATGCAATGGGAAATTTACATGGAGCAATAAGAGTGCAGGAATCCACAACATCAAAGAAAGACTTGATAGGATCTTGATCCATGAAAGTACAATAGCAAGTTTCTCCTCAATAAAAAGCAAGACCGTCCATGCCACAACTTCAGATCACAAGCCTGTGGTCTTGATTCTTGACAGAATAGGAAATCTCGGCCCAATCTCATTCAAATACAATAAAATTTTGGATAGCAAGGAGGACTTTTGCAAGATTATCAAAGAAAGTTGGGAGATGGAAGTCATTGGATCCCCCCACTATTTCTGGGAATCCAAATTAAAATCCCTAAGAGCAGCAATCAAAAAGTGGGCAAAAGAGAATGCAATATTAGAGAAAAAAAAAGAATCGAGCTACATAGAAAATTGGAAAAATGGAACTAGGAAAAGGAGGATCATCAAATCTCAAGGGAAGAGCAATCTCAGGAATATGAAATGTTTAGGTAACTATATAGGCAGAACAGAGAAGAGGAAGAGGAGTTGAGACAGACATCGAGGTGCCTCTAGCTTCGTGCGGGAGATAAAAACACTTCTTTCTTCAATAATAATCTTAAGCTCGGAAGAGCAGGGAATCAAATAGATAAAATAATTGTTGAGGGAAAAGAATTAAGAGAGCAAGAGGAAATCAAAGAAGCTGCCCACAACCACTTCAAAACTCTCTTAACTACAGACTCCCAGTCTATGGACAGTGTGGACTTTCTGCAACCAGTCGATAGTAAAATCAATGAGTAGCAAAATCAAGAGCTGGATTAGGAAGTTACGGAGGACCTGACGGCTCCCGGACCTGACGGCTTCACAACTACTTTCTATAGAACTCATTGGGATATCATAAAGAAAGACTTCGTAAGGATGGTCAAAAATATTTTCAAAAAAACCAAGATGGGAGAAAATACAAAAACTTCCCATTTGGCGCTTATCCCCAAGGATCCAAACCCCCTATCCTTTGATCGCTTTAGACCCATCTCCCTCTGCAATGTCTCCTACAAAATAATTACCAAAATCTTGGCAAATAGACTGAAAAAGCTACTACCCTTCCTTATCTCAGAGAATCAAGGAGGATTCGTCCCTAAAAGACAAATAACGGACAATGTCATTCTGATCGAAGAAGTAATCCAAAACAATTTACATAGAAATAAAAGAGGTATGATAATAAAACTTGACATGGCAAATGCCTTTGACAGGGTCAATCATCAATTCTTAGCTGTTGTTCTTCGGAAGTTTGGAATATCAAACAAATTCATAAACAGCATTATGGAATGTATTTCAAATCCTTGGACAACCCCCCTAATCAATGGCAGGCCTAGATGCTACTTCCGAAGCTCTAGAGGTTTGAGACAAGGTTTCCCCCTCTCACCCTTCCTCTACATCATCATGGCAGAAACCTTAAGCATACACCTGGAAAATCTAAGGAAGCAAAAGGAGATAACATGTATCAGTATAGCGAGAGGAATAAAAGAAATAAACCACTCGCTCTTTGCCGATGATACTCTCTTAATTGGTGGTGCCTCAAGCTTAATTGCAAGGAGATTCAAGAGAACCATGGACACTTTCTTGGCTGTCTCAGGGGGATTCCTTAACAACAATAAGTGCAGAATATACACTTGGAATGTCTATCTCCAAGTAATGCAAAGAATCTCTCTAATCATGGACATCCCAGTTCAAAGAAACTGGAGCCACTTCTCATATCTCGGCCTTCCCTTAGCAAAAGAAGTTGTAAAGTCTGAGATTTGGAACAAGCAGATTGAAAAAATGAGAGGGCTTCTCCTCAGTTGGGGGTTGTCGTGGCTAAATCTTGCGGGCAGGACCACTCTCATAAAGTCTCTGCTCTCAGCCCTTCCCATTTATCAATATGTTGTCACTCTAGCCCCAACTAGTATACACAAACATTTGGAATTAATTATGAGAGGCTTCCTCTGGCAGGGAGGGAAACAAGACATAAAAAAATTCAGTTTGATCCGATGGGAACAGGTAATCCTTCCCTTTGAAAAAGGGGGAATTTCAATCAAAATCCCAAGCCTTACTAATAAAGCGATGGGCTTCAAACTTGTGTGGAGAATGCTAATGGAAAAAGGCAGTTGGTTGGTTGAGGCTCTCAAAAGAAAATACCTCAATGGGCAACACTCCAAGGTTCTCACTGATTTGATAGCAGAAAGACCATGCACTCCGGCTTGGAGACTCATAAAAAAAGTCATCCCCCAAATTAAAAATCATATCTCAAAGTCACCTGGAAATGGAAAAGAAATAAATCTCTGGACTGACAGAATTATGGGATCGGAGCCAAGAAACCTTCTCCAACAGTTCAGACCCTTGAAATTATGGATGGAGGCTAAAAACATGCATTCCTTATTTGACATCTCAGTTTGGGACCACAATAGTTGGTCTGCTTGGAGGGACCTCCCTCTCCCAAACCACCTCAATAATCAATGGGTTGATCTTAAGAAAACGCTGATGGGAGCTGCCCCATTAAACAAATTTGCTCATGACAGCTTTGTCTGGGACCCAAGTGGAGGAAAGTTCACTGTAAAGGAGGGGTATAAACTCCTTCATTCTAGCAACAACCTAGATAATTGGAATCTTCGGTCAGCAGTGTGGAAAAACGAATGCCTCCCAAAGATTAAATTTTTTGCATGGACCCTCCTCAAAGAAAAGATCCTCACCATAGAAAACCTCAAAAAAAAAGGGCTTCATGGTCCATCAATTTGCTGCCTCTGTTGCTCGGAGGAGGAGAGCAGTCAACATCTTTTCCTCGACTGCCCATTTGCTCAACACTGTTGGAATCAAATTATCAGCCCTATGAGGCCCCCAGGAGAAAACTTCGGTCAGCCCACAACCCTCAACAGAAACTGGGATAAAAGCTATCCTCATGCAAGGAAAGGCAAATCCACCATCACTCGCCTATGGAATGTGTCCCTTCGTCTCTTTGTTGGCAAATTTGGCTCTCCAGGAACAACTGCATATTCAAAAATAAAAAACCAAACCCAGCTTGAACTCTGGCCAAAACTTTGGGCCTAGTTGCTGAAATGATAAGCGCCAACACTGTCACAAAAACTGATCACTCCAATTGGCAGAAGGAAGAGGAAGAATGGTACAACAAATTCCAGTTGGTTTACTCCAAGACAAACCAATTTCCAGGAAAGGCAGGTAAGGGAAAAAAAATTGGAAACTCAGGGGAACCCAAAAAGAAATAGACCAGTGGATTCAAGAACAAAAGAAATTCACTCTCCAGTTCGATGGCGCATCCAAAAACAACCCTGGTCAAGCAGGGGCAGGGGGAATAATCACATATCAAAATGGGCAAGTTGTCACCACTTATGAATGGGGATTGGGAAACACGACGAACAATATGGCAGAGGCCTATAGTCTTCTTCTAGGTACCTGCATCCTGAGAAAACTTCAAGCCAAAAATCCAATCATAATTGGCGATTTGGCAATTGTGATTGCAGCTATGGCTTCAGGGGGTGACTTCAAGAATCAGGCCCTTAACAGAATCAAGCATAGGATCAAGGATAATACAAGTCAGCTGGGGACCATCCAATACACACATGTCATGAGAAATCACAACATCAAGGTAGATTCTCTTGCCAACAATGCAGTAATCAGACCCTCAAGATAGGTCCGTGAGAACGAACACACTTATGACAAACCAATTCCATAAGATGGCCCTCTCCACAGTCGAGCTCGTGATCCAAGGCTACAACAGTGACCTCAATAAAAAAACTGCCTCTCCCCTTAATTCTTGCAAGTGGACTTCTGATTCCTTCCCCACTATCAATAAAATTCTCAGGATTATGGAAAATCTGTATTGGATAATGGACCGGGAAGAGTCTCGTGATAAAACCAACCAGAAGTTAGGCTTCAGTCATTTCGCAATCCCTAGTGGCTACTCAAGAAACTCTTGAAATGACATTAGGGACAGAAAAATCTCTGAGCATCCCGATCCGCATTTAGAGGCCCCGATCTTTGAGTGGGCTTGTAAACAGCACGCAGTGCCTCAGTTTAGCCAGTCCACTGCTTCAGTTTCACTCTGCTATTTTGGAAAAGGCTCGCGCTTCAGTCATGCCTCCTACAGATCATCCCAGGTGGTCAAAAGTTCGAGCCTCAGCTGTTCCAGATCACTCTCGGTGCTCTTCAGCTAAAGAAGTTCTACAAATCCTGCCTGGCGAGGTATTGATTGTGTTTTTCAGGATTGTATTATCTTTCTCTCTAACATTCTGGTTGTCTATGTGAAACAACTCCTCTCAACCTCGTCAACCATCGTTTCTTAGTTCTTAGTTCCTCATTACCTCTATCACCATCCTCACACCATCTTCTTTGCTCTTTCTTGCAGAAGCTGTCCCCCCCTGAACCTGCCTCTCCCTGCTTCCCGCCCCCTCTCTGTGGAGCCTCGATCCTTCCTCTGATCTGCTCCTCTCCCTTTTTTCTGATTCGCCAGTCTTCTCCCCCGAAATCCTCTGTCATCCCTTCCTATCTTCTCTGCAGTAACTCTTTTAAGATCTACTTCAAGATCTCCAAGACTACTCAAGACTCGTCAACAATGTCGGAAAACCCTCTTGGCCGTGTCATAACCAACAGCAGCTACACCAGCGACACCCTCTGTAAGGCGCACTGCTTCATGATTGCCCGCTTCGTCAAGCACTTCAACGACCTCAAAGAAGAAGTTCAAGCAGACAGCAAATCCAAGAGGAAAAAAAGCTTGAAAAACAGAGGGCGGAAATAGAAAGCCTCAAAGAGAAGTGCAATCACCTGGAAGAAGCCATCAACCATATAAAGACTATGACCGAAAGCATGCAAGGGGAGGCCTCTACAAAGAACAATGACAAAAAAGAGCCACCGCCTGATGATTCAGTAAATCAATTTCTGTAAAGCTTCTTATGCATTGTAAATACTACTTGCTACTAGGCCAGTTCATATGGCAATATAGCCATTATACCTTCCAAGTCTTAAATCTCAAGTCTAGCGAATCGGATCAAGGGACTGCGTGCCCATTTTGGATCAATTCAGCTTCGCTTCCTTCAATATCTGTAATAGGACTTGTTCCTTTGCTGAAGTATTTTATAATATAACAGTAATCGACCATGTTAAAAAAATTAAATAAAAAATAAAAAAAATAAGAAAAGAAAAGAAAGAAAAATAGAAAGATAATAAGAATTTAATTTTTAAAGAAGTACTTATGGAATATTTTTAATAAAGATAAAAATAAGTTGAAATTTAATAAATTAATGGTATGGATTTATCTTAAAAATAGTTATGTATTTTTTATTTTCAATTTAATTAAAAAACTAATTACAAAATTAAAATTATAACATATATTAATTATATATAGTTAAAAAGACACATTTCCATATACCTAACAAAAAATTTACAATATTTTAAATGACATTTTTTCCATTTTATATAAAAATAAGAAATGCTTTTGCTTATCATCTAAATTATACACCTTTAAATAACAAAAATTTCATTTTATATAAAAATAAAAAAGAATGTTTTTATACAGGTAAGGAAAAAACACTCAAAATAAAATTTCAAACGTTTTTTTGGTTAAAATTAAAAATTCAAACTATATTGAAATTTAAATTTAAGTTTTATATTAAAACTCAAAAATAATATTGAAATTTAAATTTAAGGAGATGAATTAATTCAACTGATATTTAGTTTATATATCATATATATATATTTATATACTATTATATATATATAATATATATATATATATATTCAAATAAGTAATTCATTACGTGAGTTAGAATAATATATTTAAAAAAAAATAAAAATTCAAATAAATAATTCATTATGTGAATTAAAATATTTTTGTTAGGAAATTGTTTCAGTTTGAATATATTCTAGGTTATTTATTTCTTCAAAAAACTATTTTCATTCTCAAGCCTTTCCATAAAATTTGATATTACAAAACAATTTGAATCAGACAAACTTCCTACACTAATTTATATAATATTTTTTAACATATTTGCCCACAATTTAAATTAAAAATCTTTACAATATTTAAATCAACCAAGCCCAAATTACATGTTCTTTTGTATGGCTGGTAAGACTTTGATAAATACCTTAAAAAGGCATTCAACATCCATTTTAAAATCTTTATATGATTGATGTCTCATTGTCCCTGCTAGCCTCACAGACTCATCATTGTCCTTAGCAATTATTAGCATTAAAATTATTAAAATTATAGGCTACAGATGTATACCGACAAAACATTGTTTTGGAGGAGGGGAATAAAATTGTTTGAGTAGTTCAATGATGGCATTGTAATTGATTCCTAGTTTAGCTTGCTATAATGAATGATTTTTTTGTAAATAAAAATATCTCATATTTACGCCGTAAGGCGTTTCCATATGAAATCAACTTTCCTTTGAGGTTACGTGTCCATTTATGAGCGCTTGATTTTGTTGTTAGACGATTAAAATTGTTTCAGCCATCCGATTCATAAAAGACAGTTCAACTATCGGGACTCTGTATTGTCGGTTGCTCTTCGATATTACAGAGCTTGTTGGAGAGCCCGGTTATAAGGACTGGTGTCTTACAACAAATGACGTCCATAGTTCGTAAGACTGGTGATTGATACTGGTACTATACTGGAATTTATCTCTACATTTACCCATTGGAGGGACCTCCCAGATTTTATAATTTTTTTATTGTTATTTCCATTGCTTATAAGGTTTTAGGTAACGAAATCGGTGAAATTTTTCATAACCTTTTTAATGGAGATTGAAATTAAAGTTTTTGGTTTCTGATGCAGCAATACTTGCTCGGTCGATAAACATAGGTCCTGCTGTAATGCAGCAGGTTTCTACTCCTAAAAATCTCAATATCCTATATACAGGCCCGCGAATGGCCCAATTTTTGCATGGTATGTTATTCATTTTTAATTCTTCCCAATACTGTTCTTGATAGTTAACAATTGAATTTGTGGCATTAGGTAACATGAGCCCTAAAAAAAATATTTCCTATGCCTCTGATTTGGTCTTTTCTGGTGTGAACTGAAATTTAGGATTCAAAGATTAAGATAGGATTTGAGCTTTATGTGTTTTCACGCTTTGTGAACTTTGTATATTGCCCAATAACAGATAATAAAATAGAAAGCGAGCAACAATCATTGCTTATTCTGGGCCATCGCGGTTCTCACAAGAACAGAGTATTTAGTGCTAGAGACGCTCCTAATCTCAGACCTACTATTATGGAAAATAACATAAAATCTTTGGCCCTCGCTGAATGGCGTATATTTTGTTGAATTCGATGTACAGGTAGACTAAGTTTCTGGCATAAGCTATGATGTTTAGCCGTGTTTCCTTCTCGGAACTTGGAGATTTGCTTTGTTTTTAAAATGTTCAAACTTGCTTTTGTCTTCATGTTGCACAAATTCAAAGGTTGCTTTAAATTTGTTTCAGGTCACTAAGGATGGCCATGCTGTCATTTTCCATGACGACTATATTATAACAGATGACAAGGTAATTTCTCTTTTATATTTTTGTTTCTAGTTTCATTCAAAGTGTATTTTGTTCAAAAGTCTAACGATCCAAAAAGAAATATGATCTAAGCCTACGGAGCTATGTATGTTCATCCATCTAACAGGTTTAGGGACCTTATGAGACTGGGCCAACTATCTTTTTCTTTTCAACTAGACCATTCTAACTTTCCTTCTTATGGTCCATGTTTCAGGGATTGCATAATGGAGGCGCATTGGATAACTGGGGTTCAGCAGACTTTCTTTGCCATTAAACCATTCTAAATTTTGTGATGATTTGTTTGTTTCAGGGATTAGACAATGCAAGGCGCATTGGAGACCTCAATCTTGAAGAATATCTTTCCATGGGATTCCAAGCTGATGGGCTGGAGGTAAGAATCTGTAGAGATTCGTGGATGGAATTCAGTTTCTTGTGATATGCAATGTGTTTCTTGTGATATGCAATGTGTGATCATTGTTGCCTCCTTGTTACTTAGATCCGAAGTCCTCTGGTTCAAAAGCCAATGATGGCAGTATTTGCAAATGGATAGTGAATGTGTAAGACCGCCTGTGTACTCTTAAAGATGCATTCGAGAATGTTCCTCTCTGTGTGGGATTTAACATAGAGGTGAGATTTCATGATGAAATTGAGGTTTCTGAAGTCGAACTTCAACGGGTGATTGGTACCATTCTCCAGGTAGAATGACTGATCTTTTCATTGACGCATGGCTACAAAAATTCTCTCGGAATCTAATTTTATTCTGTTTAATTTATGCTTTTAACCAAATAATCATTTGAGGAAGTGGCAATGTATGGAAAGGACAGAAAAATTTTCTATTCTAGCTTCCACCCAGATGCAGTGGATTTATTGCGTAAAATGCAGACTGAGTATCCGTTATACACCTATGATAAGTTTGTTTTTTTCCATTCATTTTAGTTGTGCCCTTAGGTCAGGGGCAAGGTCATCATTTACTCGAACTCTGAGAAAGGTATCACATAGCCTACGATACCTCAGGTGAATGTGTAAGACCGCCTGTGTACTCTTAAAGATGCATTCGAGAATGTTCCTCTCTATGTGGGATTTAACATAGAGTTGAGATTTGATGATGAAATTGAGGTTTCTGAAGTCGAACTTCAACGGGTGATTGGTATCGTTCTCCTGGTAGAACGACTGATCTTTTCATTGACGCATGGCTGCAGAAATTCTCTCAGCATCTAACTTTATTCTGTTTAATTTATGCTTTTAACCAAAGGAGCTATAGCCTTTGTTTCTTTCTCAAGCAAATGTATCTTTCATTCTGGAATTAAAATCAAATATATATATTGTCGTTGCTCACTTCATTCTGTGATTTTTGTTGTGCGCATACTCTGTTTTATTCTTTAGTTGGTAATTATATGGCACTTTTTTCGCAGGTGAGAAAACGTGTAAAGGTTTCTATTTGTATGATGATAGACGGAAGGCCCTTCCAGACCCTGAAATCAAGAAATATATTGAGAAGTCATGGAGCATGGCTGGTTTGATTGTTAATGGCAAAGTAATTTTTACTTCTGATGTAGTACATTATTATTTGGAAATATTTTCTTCATTTCTGTTTAATTCCATACCACTTTTTTAGGATTGAACTAATTGTTATAGTATGTTTTCTCACTTTTTGCCACCAATTTCCTTGATGGATAAGGATATAGTTGAGATGGTATTCTTTCCAGATGTGAATGAAGCTTGCCGAGTTCTAGGTGAGGGAATCACAGTTCAAGATTCAGACCTTGATATTTTCGCTGTAATCGGCATACCCTACAGGTGAGTTGAAAAGTTCATTTTTCCCATATCTGTTGCATCCTATATCCTATATTATAGTTCTTTCTTTCTCAAGCAAATGTATTTTTCATTCTGCAATTAAAATCAAATATATATTTTCGTTGCTCGCTTCATTCTGTGATTTTTGTTGTGTGCAATACTCTGTTTTGTTCTTTAGTTGGTAATTATATGGCACTTATATGGCACTTTTTTCGCAGGTGAGACAACGTGTAAAGGTTTCTATTTGTATGATGATAGACAAAAGGCCCTCAAGACCCTCAAATCAAGAAATATATTGAGAAGTCAAGGAGCATGGCTGGTTTGATTGTCAATAGCAAAGTAATTTTTACTTCTGTTGCAGTATTATTTGGAAATATTTTCTTCATTTTTATTTTATTTCATACCACTTTTTTAGGACCAAACTAATCGTTATAGCATGTTTTCTCAGTTTTGGTAGCCAATTTCCTTGATGGATAAGGAAATAATTGAGATGGTACTCTTTCCAGTTGTCAATGAAGCTGTCAATGAAGCTTGTCGGGGTTCTAGGCGAGGGAATCACGGTTCAAGATTCAGACCTTGATATTTCCTCTGTAATGGGCATGGGATTCCCACCTTACAGGTAAGTTGAAAAGTTCATTTTTTCCTATTTTTTCCCTATATCTGTTGCATCCTATATCCTATATTATAGTTCTTTCTTTTGAAATTCTTATAAACTTAGTTTGTTGTTGAAACTTTTTGAAAATTTTTTATGGTTTTTGGGGAACAATGATTGAACCAAATTACAATCCATCGAATTAATGCATTCATATTCTAAAGATGTTTACCTGTTGGAGGAGTTTTAAAAGTTCATTCCCAACAAAACTAAGAGAGTGTTTCTTCCAGGGGTGGTGTTATGTTCCGTGCAGATTCTCTTGAATTGAATTACAATTATTCCAAATTGAAGATCTGGGTTGAGTCATATGGTAATTGTTTTAAACCCTACCCATTCTTAAAAGAAAGAGCAGCCACTCGGTCTAAAATGGTTAGTATAGTATCATTTATCATTTTGATCCCTTTGCTCCAAATTTGATAACCAGTTTTTTATTGCTAATATTTTAATCATTGATATACGAGTGCAGAGTGCCCCAATAAAAAATATCAAGTCTTTATTACAATTATTGACAACAGTTCAGGGAATCTCCTAAACATTGTCTACCAGAGATTCTGGATGAGAATAATGCCTATTTTTATATTCGTGATAGCTTGTCACCTTACCATTTAATCTCCAGTGCTCAGATTAAAGATTTATAGCTTAGGGAATTTCGTTGGAGACACATCGGGATTGTGTTGCAGCACAAAGTTTCATCTTATCAGTCCATATAATATTTGGTTGTACAATATTAGTTGATACTTGCGTATTAGTGAATATTTCTACACTAACTCGGGTATTAGCGAGTAGTTCTAGGTTTTTCATTCCTTTACGATTTTTTCCATATCTATTGTAAGTGAATTTTATTACTTTATGAATGTTATCGCTTGAGTAAACAAAACACTTGAAATATCAAAAGAACCTAATTACGTGTTGTAACAATGGGCCAATATGAAAATTATTAGAGATTACTCTTCATCGTTACTCTTTGTTGGAGTAACTGTTAAAAACGAAGTGATATATTTGTTAAAATGTATATAAATAATTTTTATGTTCCGTCATTGTCCTTTTGGTTTTATAATTTAATTAGTGATGGTTGGTGATTGGCCTTTAGCTTTAGACTTAGTTATATCTCCTTAAATTATAATTATTAGTTGTTGTGTGTGTTTAATATACTATAATTATTAGTTGTTTGTGTTTAATGAAGTTTTTAGATTGTACTTGAATATATGTTTCTTTTCGCATAACTTTTTTCATTTTCATTGTTGGATTCTTTCCCACAATATGAATAATTTATCTTCATTAGCATTTATTATTGTTTTGCAGTCGTGTTGCAGCTCAAAGTTTCATCTTGTGAGTCCATATAATATTTGGTTGTATTGGTTGAGACTTGGGTATTAGTGAATATTTCTACACTAACTCGGGTATTAGAGAGTAGTTCTAGGTTTTTCATTCTTTTACGATGTTTTCCATATCCATTGTAAGTAAATTTTATTACTTTATGAATGTTATCGCTTGAGTAAGCGAAATACTAGAAATATAAAAAGAACCTAATTACGTGTTGTAACAATTGGCCAATATCAAAATTATTAGAGATTACTCTTCATTGTTACTCTTTGTTGGAGTAACTGTTAAAAATGAAGTGATATATTTGTTAAAAGCTAAGTGATATATTTTTTAAAATGCATAGAAATAATTCTTATGTTCCGTCATTGTCCTTTTGGCTTTATAATTTAATTAGTGATGATTGGTGATTGGCCTTTAGCTTTAGACTTAGTTATATCTCGTTGTAGTATAATTATTAGTTGTTGTTTGTGTTTAATGAAATTTTTAGATTGTACTTGAATATATGTTTCTCTTCGCATAACTTTCTTCATTTTCATTGTTGGATTCTTTCCTGCAATATGAATAATTTATTTTCATTAGCATTTATTTTATTGTTTTGCAGTTGGGAAGCCATTCAGCTATGGATGTAGTCGTTGATGCAGGCGGTGTTCCTCGCTTTTTTGAATTCCCGGTGAGGCATGATTTTCCGAAGTTGCGGGTGAAGGTTGTAATTGTTTTATTTATATCTGACAGAAAGCAAGAGTTTACTTGATTGATTATTTCATGAGAAGATTAGGGGATTCTGTTTTCTTTCTCCTATGGGAAATAGTTTTTCAGTGGTTTGAAAGTGGCATTGTGGCTTTTTTCTTGCTTGATTATAGTTTGAAGTAGTCAGAAAACCTTGTGCAACCAACCCGCAACCAACCCTTGTAGTAATAAAGTAGGATAGAAAGCAGTTGGAAAATGCAGAAACAAAAACTTGGACTAAATTTATTGGAAAAATGCCCTACCAGAAGTTACCACGTGAGGCATTGCATAAACAAAATTCAATTTTGGAACAAATCAACCAACATTTCCTTCTGGTAGATTCACCTTTGGTTGAAAAGGTATAATTATGTTTCTTTGCTATAACTTTGGTTCAATTGTGCAGCTTATCCGGTCTCATCAGCATGATATGTTCCATATTGTAACTGTTATATTGGCTCAATATAATATAATTCAGCTTTTTCTTCCTGAAAAAAACATTGGTTCAATTGTTGGTTTTCTTTTCAATATTACTTTGTTTTAACATAAATACGACTACCAAATTTTAGGAATTTCAGTTATTGCAACCTGTGAGAACTAATTTTTGTGGTTTTAGAGTGATTATGAAGCCAGTGCTCAGATTAAAGATTTATAGCTTAGGGAATTTCGTTGGAGACACATCGGGATTGTGTTGCAGCGCAAAGTTTCATCTTGTCAGTCCATATAATATTTGGTTGTACAATATTGGTTGAGACTTGGGTATTAGTGAATATTTCTACACTAACTCGGGTATTAGTGAGTAGTTCTAGGTTTTTCATTCCTTTACGATGTTTTCCATATCTATTGTAAGTAAATTTTATTACTTTATGAATGTTATCGCTTGAGTAAGCAAAGTACTTGAAATATAAAAAGAACCTAATTACGTGTTGTAACAATTGGCCAATATGAAAATTATTAGAGATTACTCTTCATCGTTACTCTTTGTTGGAGTAACTGTTAAAAACGAAGTGATATATTTGTTAAAAGCTAAGTGATATATTTGTTAAAATGCATAGAAATAATTCTTATGTTCCGTTATTGTCCTTTTGGCTTTATAATTTAATTAGTAATGGTTGGTGATTGCCCTTTAGCTCTCGTTATAGTATAATTATTAGTTGTTGTTTGTGTTTAATGAATTTTTTAGATTGTACTTGAATATATGTGTCTTTTCGCATAACCTTCTTCATTTTCATTGTTGGATTCTTTCCCGCAATATGAATAATTTATCTTTATTAGCATTTATTTTATTGCTTTGCAGTTGGGAAGTCTTCCAGCTATGGTTGTAGTCATTGGTGCAAGTCGTGTTCCTCGTTTTTTTGAATTCCCGGTGACGCATGATTTCCCAAAGTTGCGGGTGAAGGTCATAATTGTTTTATTTATATCTGACAGAAAGCAAGAGTTTACTTGATTGATTATTTCATGAGAAGATCAGGGGATTCTGTTTTCTTTCTCCTATGGGAAATAGTGTTTCAGTGGTTTGAAAGTGGCGTTCTGGCTTTTTTCTTGCTTGATTATAGTTTGAAGTAGTCAGAAAACATTGTGCAACCAACCCTTGTAGTATTGTAGTCATTGGTGCAGGCCGTGTTCCTCGTTTTTTTGAATTCCCGATGAGGCATGATTTCCCAAAGTTGCGGGTGAAGGTCATAATTGTTCAACCAACCCTTGTAGTATTGTAGTCATTGGTGCAGGCCGTGTTCCTCGTTTTTTTGAATTCCTGGTGAGGCATGATTTCCCAAAGTTGCAGGTGAAGGTCATAATTGTTTTATTTATATCTGACAGAAAGAAAGAGTTTACTTGATTGATTATTTCATGAGAAGATCAAAGGATTCTGTTTTATTTCTCCTATGGGAAATAGTGTTTCAGTGGTTTGAAAGTGGCGTTGTGGCTTTTTTCTTGCTTGATTATAGTTTGAAGTAGTCAGAAAACATTGTGCAACCAACCCTTGTAGTAATAAAGTAAGATAGAAAGCAGTTAGAAAATGCAGAAACAAAAATTTGGACTAAATTTATTGGAAAAATGCTCTACGAAAAGTTACTTTACCACTGGAGACGTTGCACAAGCAAAATTCAATTTTGGAACAAATCAACCAACATTTCCTTATGGTGGATTTACCTTTGATTGAAAAGGTATAATTATGTTTCTTTGCTATAACATTGGTTCAATTGTTGGTTTTCTTTTCAATTTTACTTTGTTTTAACATAAATACAACTACCAAATTTCAGGAATTTCAGTTATTGCAACCTGCGAGAACTATTTGTATCAATTTCAAATCATATAAACTAACTAATTGTGTAAGTATTTCATATCATCTTTATTTATTTTTTAGGGTTTTTATTGCATTTATATCATCATTGATATATATTAATGCGGATCTCTATTTGAGTGGTAAAGAGATTTGTGTCAATTCTCATATCCCATGCAAGGAGTATTTGATTAATATATTATAATTTCAATTCCTAACTGTGTGTACTTCATTGTACTTATGGTGATGGAAGAAATACATTCATCCATATTGTTGTTTGTTTTTGGAGAAATATTTTATATATGGTATTTAGTTTAAATATATTTACGTTAATTGTGATTTTAAATTCAATAGAGATGTTAAATGATATAGATATACTGGTTTAAATAGGTTTAACATAATAATTGAAAAAAAATTAAATTTAAACCATTTACTAGTTATACTAATTTATAGAGTAATATTATATTTAATATTAATTTATAAATTAATATTATATTTAGTAATAATTTATAGATTAATATTGTAGTTATAATTAAAAGGGTATTAATATTAAGTATATTTATAAGTGTAGTTTTAAGAATCTCAATTAAATTTATAGTGAAATTATGAATAATTTATTAAAGAAATTTTATATTATTTTTAATGTTAATAAATTTGAATGGAATGATGGTGTATGGGAATATGTTATCACTTAACATTAAGTTGAAAATTAATAAGAAAATACTTAGATTAGGAAATAGAATATATAAATGAGTTTTAAAATAAACTTATATTTATGTTTCTAAATTTAAATGAGAAAAAAAAAATATTGTTAATTTTACCATATATTATTGTAGTAAAAAATGTATTTTGTTGTACTTATGGTGATAAGAGAAATATATTAATCCATTTTGTTGTTTGTTTTTGGAGAAATATTTTATAGATGGTGTTTAGTTTAAATGTATTTACGTTTATTGTGATTTTAAATTCAATAGAGATGTTAAATGATATAGATATATCGGTTT
>APFE030829007.1:0-15619 GCA_000404065.3 Pinus taeda | reverse complement strand
ACATGTTTGTTTTTCAATTCTAAACCACACTTTCTAAGATTGTATTGTTAATATCTTCCATTGTAGGCAACATGTTTTCTTTTCAATTCTAAACCACACTTTCTAAGATTGTATTGTTAATATCTTCCATTGTTTTCTCACGGCTAATAATTTTGTTTAGCAAAAAAGACATAGAATGCAAAAACCGATTTTTGTTTCCAACTTTCTTTTAGCCCAACTCTCAAGAAGAAAGAATGATACAGGAGATCATATAAAGAATTTAAAGGCAAAGCTCAAAACTCTTAACTCCGTGTCTTACAATATTGGCATACAATTTCTTTTATAATTTTCTTATGAACCATTGGATAATATC
The DNA here is from genome assembly GCA_000404065.3 of Pinus taeda. Taxonomy (NCBI): domain Eukaryota; kingdom Viridiplantae; phylum Streptophyta; class Pinopsida; order Pinales; family Pinaceae; genus Pinus; species Pinus taeda. Next base: position 15,267 of record APFE030829007.1, on the reverse strand, counting down.
GAGTGGGAAGCATGCGAGTATCAACATATATAGCCCAATGACACTCTCCACATAAAGCAATGGTGACACAGAGATCATTTATAATACATGTAGCTCTTTGAATCTAGTGATAAAATTGCTTATAGGATGGATCGTTGGTTCCAAGTCATACGATAATAAGGATATCACTCTCCACATAAAGAAGTTGTGACACAAAGCTCATTTACAATGCATGTAGCTCTTTGAATCTAGTGAGGAAATTGCTTATAGGATGGATTGTTGGTTCCAAGTCATACGATAATCATGGACATCATAAGTGCATGAAAGAGAGGTGAACATCTTACTCAGATTTACATCATTCTTCTCATCGCTAGCATGAAGTAGCACAAGATAATAAGTTAGATCATACCACCCTTCCATCTTCAAATTTGATGACTCTTCTAAAGGTACTCCATGAATGTAGATGGGAATAGGTGGTAGAGATACTCCTTGGTTGTTGAAAGAGCAGTATCTAGTGTTGAATGAAACCACATCAACAATCCCAAATAACATTTCCAATCTACTTCCTTGCATATAATAACACTTTTAATATCTCCTCCAAGTAACTTATATAGTTTCAACCTATCCTCCTTTATGAAATTATAATCCAACCCTTCAATATTCCATGTTTTTTATTATTAGAAATGAAAGACATACCCCCAACAAAAAGAAGTGCACCATATGGAATATCAAGGCAAAAGTCATGAATGTTAGTCCAGTTTTGGAGATCTTCTGCGTGAACAATGAAAGTAGTTTCATCCACCTATTTCACAATATTAGGGGAATTTTCAATCCATGCTGGTAATTTTTTTTTCTTCTTACATTTATTTCCTCTAAATTTAAATTTAAAATTTCTCTCATCTTTTCTGACTGTAGTTTCAACTCCTTATTTTCCCAATGATAAATATGTTGAAATGAAATTAAATTCCACCATAAAGAAGCAAGTAGCTACCAGTTCCTTGTGCCCAACAAGACTCCGTCATCCATTTTGGGATGTATTTTGCTTACTTAATAATTAGAGGTTGAAGTCCAAACTAAAAAATGCAAATGTTGCACAATAACCTCTATACTAATTATAAAATCATTGTAGAATGACTTGATAGAAAGAATGACCTTGTAGTCCTTGCAAAAGTGTCATCTAGAATCCCTACAATAATATCAGAACCCTTGTACCAACATCTGTTTCCTTTTCTGCCTTCGAAGAAGTCAAGAACATCCTTCCCTCATCAACCCTAATATCCATCACAAAAACACTACTGGTATGAAATCATACATATGAAAAAGTTGTGTCATGAGTTGTATATTCAAATCTATTAGAAGCATCGAAGGACTTGCAATTGTCTCACCAAGAAAAGCTCCATAAATTGTCCTTCATACATATAAATTAGTGTGCAAAATGTTTATATTCCAACAATAACCTTCAATAATCCTTGTAAGATAGTTGGGAAGTGAACCCACCAACAAACCAAATAGAAATAAATGAGCATGCCACAAGTATCATATATCCTAGAGATTATTTCATTTCCGCCCCAAACAAAAGTTGTTGGAGTGAATGTTGATTCTGGTTGACATTTTCTTCTCTTGTCCTAAACTGAAAAGAGTGAAACTTGGATTGTATACATGCTAGAAACTCCAAAAATATTGAAATCATATTGAAAGTAGAGAATTGTAAGCTATTATAGGAGATTGAATCTGCTTCTTTCAGTTGACATGATACTACAAATTGATATTAAAATCACAAACCAAATATTATTCACCATAAGCCCACATCTAGCATGATTCTATCTATGTCAATAAGCTTTTCTAAAGTCGAACATAGAAACAAATCATTGGATTATTGACCATTGGTGGATGTCGTTACTTAGTGCAAGACAAATCACCATTGATGTCAATGTGTGGAAAGATGAAAGAGTTCATTCTTATTGTTATGAATGGATGCATTGAAGTCGATTCACCTGTAGAATCTGAATATCAAGATAAATTAAAGTATTCCCTTGTTTTAATTAAGGGAGTATGCCATCGATGTATTCAAACTCCAATGCACTTAAAATATCTCTAATGTTCGTCCTAGATAAGGTCTAAATGTTTTGGGACAAGATCATTTGGAATGTGAGTGTTAAGGAACCCCACATTAGGGAACATGAGCATAAAACCAAGAGGATTTTGAATAACCATCTGAACCAATATGAACTTATAGAGTTTATTGTGAATCTTGCTCTCCAGGAAACTTCGTTTTTAGGTAATATTCATGCTTAGTTGCATCACTTGCCTGGTTTTCAAAACTAGACATATTTTTATCTTTACTTATTTTGTTTAGTTATTTATTCCACTATCCTACCCTACTTTGATAAAGAACATTCTCCCTCAAGTATAAGAATTCTTCTACTGAAGCCATGTGTGTAACAAGATAATAAATATAGTCATAATCAGGTTTGAAAGGTAGGCTTCAATGCATACTAGAGCATGAGAGCCCAACTTCATTGAATGATATGATAATAGGAGTTATTGAAGAAAAGAGTAGTGCATTAGCCTAATGGTTTCCTAGAACCAACAATCAATATAATCATAGTGTTCTTCACTCCTTTATCTAGTCGAATTTGTATGTCCTCCTCTACCATGTCATGAAAATCTCCTATTGATGAATTGTTGATTCCATGGGTGCATGATGGATGTGATGATAGGCATTTCACAAACTCCTCATCTCAAGTTCTAATAGCTTCTCTCCAACAAATTTGGTCCAATATTTTTTGGTCTCCTCTAAAAATTGGCAAGGATGATTAGGGAATTATTTTGGATCTTGCTATGGAGCTGGCTCATGGATCTTTTGACCTTCTATCACTTCCTAGAGTGCAAGTATGATTGTTGACAATATTTTCTTTTTCCTAAGATATAGAGAGTTTACTAGCTAATGCTAGGATTTGAGAGATTTCTTACAGGATCATTCTTTTAAATCTATATCAAATATGAGTTCCTTTTACTAGTTATTGATCCCTATCTACCACATGGATTAATATGTGCAGGGGTTCTAACACCCAAATAAAAACTTCTTAAATAAATAAATGAAATATGATAAAGGAAAACAACTTAAAATCAAAATTTGTCATGTCCTTAGATGACATGACATTGATAAGCCGTGTTGTCACTAGCTATATACTCATCATGAGTTATCTTTCTCATTTATATGAATCCAACTTCAAATAAAACACACATAAAAAAATGTGAAACCAACACAATGATGCTTTAGAAAAACCCAATAAAGTGGATGTGGTAGGCTAGGACCCTTTTTAGATATTTTGAAACAAAGGTATCTTTTCATCTTACTATTTTGCCTCCTCCAAGTCACAAGCATCAGAAAAAATAAGGACTAAACTACCAATTCTCTAACACCTATTTAGCACCTCCCCGGTAACAACTCCAAAAATCTTGTTCAAAATATATGTATTAGATTTGTAATATTTAATAGTCAAACTAGAATTATAATTCTTAGAGATGTTAGAAAAATACATATAGGATTAAAGCCTGATCTAATCTAATCTAATGTTGGTGAATGCTGCTAAAAATTAGCAATCAAATAACATTACTAAATGAGAATCAACACAAACTGAAAGTAAAGACCATTGACTAGTCCTTATCTCAAATCCCTTGGCACAACCCCATAATGCAATATTTCACACTATGAAGTGGTGTCCATGCATTCAATAGTAGGTTGCTTGAAAAGAAGAGGATTCTAGTTCTAGTGATTAGTATCTCACAATCAAATGAAAAGCATTAAAGGCACAAAGAAATGTAAATAAAATAGATCTAAAGGAAATTGGATTGAACTAAAATATCAAAGAAACATGAAGAAAATGTTGTAAATTAACATTATCGAACGTGTCACTAGGTCAGAGGGAAAATAGTAGTGATAAGGGCTCTGAGCTACAATCTTTTAGACAAGAGGTTTCTATGTTCATTTAACTCTTTCAGAATAGTTTCATTTTGGCTTGATCCTTCATTGGACTTCTCCTATAATGGATATTGAATTAAAACTTGTAAGAGTCATCTAGAAATGTTTTGATTCTAAGATGGAATGACTATATATTCAAATAGTTGAGCTTCCTTTATAGCGAAAACACTACATTCACTAAAATCTATAGTGAACTATGTTATTCCTGTTTATCAAATAAGATTTCACTCTAGTTCTTTCAGTAGAGTTGGATTTTCTAATAATTATTTTTGCAAGAAAATGACTAGAATCTTTAGCCATTGGCCAAGACAAGCTTTCAAGAGTAAAGAATATGAAAATTTAACTCAAAAAAAATTGAACACTTTAGTCTAATGTATAATTTAGCAAACTATTTTGAAACTTTTGACCTAAAAGTTTTAGGAAGCTTTTTAGAGAATCAAAACCCAAAAAAAAAAAAAAATCTTTTAGAATAGACTTTGATTTGATTTGGAAAGGGATAAATTGTAAATATGAAATTCGAAAGTGAAAAGAAATAAAGGAAATTAATGTGTGCTGAGGTCTCAACAAGTGATGGCACAGCTATAAAGACATGAATGTGTGGTAAGCACTATTAAATCTTTTATGTAACTAAAAATGATATTTAACCATATTCAAGCAGACACCTTACTTCTCATAGAGGGTACCATAGAATCTTATTTTCGATGTTAAAAAGATAAATTAAGCAGATTCCTAAACTACAACAACTAGCTAGTTAAACAAAAGGGAAAAACTAGTGGAGTTAATTCTTTAAACCATGATCCAAGTTTAAGTTTGTAGCCATGATCACAAAGTTAGTTTGTTTAGTGATTTTAATATTTTTCAAGTAATATTCTAAAATTATTATGATGTAGTTCTACTATCCATGGGCTTTCATAGCCCTAGTAGATTGACCACAACATCATAGGCCTTGTTCTATTGTCCATAGTCTAGACAAATACATATGCATTTCCCTAAAAAATATGAATGTCCTTTCGTATAAATTTTTTTCCTTTAACAATTAGGCTATGAGAAAAGAAATAACTCTTGAAGATGGTTTGGATGATACATTTCCAAAGAATTGATTAATCATGCCTAGGTTATAATATATCCCTTTAATTATTTTTCAACTTTAGATGCTTGGATTCTCCCCATCCACACAAGATCAATCAATATTAATGTGAGTGAATACAATATTTTTACCAATTAGTTAATTAGTTGACAATTCGAGTCCTAGTATCATAAAGTAACATGTTCACTTATACTATTCTAATTTAGGACACTAATGGGCATTTTCAAAAACAATCTTTATAAATTTTAATTATAGTCCAGCCTTCCCTAGTTACATCAATAAGTGCATACTAAGCTTTCATGACTGCGTAAGCCTTCCATAAGCTAAAATATTCAAGGAAAAACTAGACTTATAAAATGTAATATGATGAAAGAACATATACTCACCTTTAATATACATAAGAAAATCATACTATCAATGAAACCCACTATTGATTTCAAAAAAATATAATAATTTTGAATGGTAAACCATTCATGGATGACATAACAAAATCATTTTTCTAAAAACCAAAAGTATGATACATCATTTGGGAAAACATATAGAAAAATGTAATATGATGAAAGAACATGTAATACCCTTCTAAAAAATCAATATCTCAAGGTTAAGATAGATGAGAAAAGCATAGTATTAATGAAACCCACTATTGATTTCAAAAAATATAATAATTTTGAAAAAATATAATAATTTTGAATGGTAAACCATTTATGCATAACCAAAAAATTATTCCAAAAACCGAAAGTATGATACATCGTTTTATATAAAAACATGCTTCAAATTGAAATCAAACTTTATTGTGAGATATTAGGAAAATGAAAATTGCTATGCAATATTCCAAAAGAGTTATTTTACACAAAATCTTCAACAAGTGGCTATAATATGATAGGATTTAGTAATTATTGTTGATTAAACCCCCTTTAACACCACACTTATCTATTTTGTAGTCATCATATTTACCTCAAAATTCAAATCAAATCTTAAGCTTTAATTATCACGAGTCTTTATAGACTATATTTTGAGAACAAAGTGAAATTCGGTCATGAATCCAAAGCAAAAACGTATTCTCATCTTTGTCTTTAAAATATAGCCTCAACCATTCTTAACTTTTTGAAGTTTAAAATCATCATTACTCTACCATTGAATGTGTGACACTAGTTTTGAATTGAAACTATCTGAATTGAAAATTTCGAGCTAAAATTGTAATCTATGATTCGTGAGTATGTGCATAGCTATCATTATTTTCATATGTTTACAATATGTTTAAACACCCATTAAGGCCTCAGTATCCCTTAAGTATACAATACATGCAGTCTTCACCTCATAACCATGTGATGTAGCAAATGCATTAATGGGATTTTAAAGAATATTCCTAATTTAAGTAGATATTAATAAATAACTCCAAAAATCCTTTTCATTAACCTTTCTCCAAATACCCTTTTCCATTTAAAGATTCCTTATTTTTATTAGATACCCCATTTTACATTCCCCAATACATGGAAGCACCCTCATTCCTCACATTCCCCACCAATACCTATAGTATATTGACTTTATTTTTCACAACCTAAAACCCCTTTTATGAATGACCATGATAAGATATTGGTTAACAAGATAAACCGCAAACTACTAATCTAGAGGGACCCCTTTTAAATTTTGAAATATAACATTTTTAGAATGATGTTGTACTTTTCTTTAGACCTTACGCATTTGATCTTGATGAAAGGTTGGTAGACTATGACTAGATTGTTTTTCGTTAAGTTTGTTATCAATTCTTCTTCCTCATGTGAATATTTAACATTTTTTATCAAGTCAATTGGAAACTTAGATTCACTTCTTATGCATTCATCATATTTCATGTATCATGAAAGTTCCACTCTTGCAACACATAGCTTTAAAAGGATAAGATATTTGTTTAAGTAGTAACAACTTCATCTGTCCTTATTGAATCATTTGTGTACCAATGGCTAGCCTAGAAGTATTTTTCTAAATCAATTTGTGCTTTCACGAAGTGCTAGATGGTAGTTGTTCCATATGATAGTCACAATTCTCATGTATTAAAGTATATTGGTGGGTTAAGGGTTACACTAGGTTTAATAGAACCCTCAAATACAATACAATGAAGATGAAAGATAAGATAATAGAATCATATTCACATAGAACCTTGTTTTAAATGGGACTAGAACTTTTATTTAACAAATGTTGTTGCACATAATTTTGGGTGCTCCTAGAAAACGTTGTTTATAACTTTTTGAAGATTGCAATGAAATGGTTATAAATTAACTCTATGGTCCACAATAATGAAAAAACATAGTCAATGTTCATGTTGGTCAACATATATGTTATATAGTGAGCTTAGAGATGATAGGAAATATATGTGGGATTAAATCCTAATTTAATCAAATCTAAAGTGAGCAACCACTCCTAGAAATAAACAAATAAATGAAATATTCAAAAAGGAAAAAAACCACACTAAAACTAAAGACCATACAACCAGTCCTTGTCTCAGATCCCTTGACTTGGCTCTGAAATACTATCTTTCACTAAACCCCAGAAAGAATTAAATTATTCAATGTAGGTTCGATCTATTGGAGCAAAGGGTTCTAGTTTGGTCTTAGTTCCTTGAAATTAAATAGAAAAACAAAATACAAGGCATTGAAACAAAATGATACCTATTCTAAAGCTATTCATAAGGTTCACTTGAGAAAAAAATTTAACCTATTCTAAATCACTCAAACCATTATAATAAAACAGAGATATAAAACCAATTATTATTAAACCAAGTACTCACTTGCAATGCTTTCAAAATGGTCACTACACATTACAAAGTGTTATACAAAATTTTCACCATTGCGGATAAAGGTGAATTCCCTATATCTAGTGATATAATGTAGAACAACAGAAAGAAAAAAAATGAATTTGTCCTTAGAGAAATTAGAGTATGGGAAAGAATACTACCTGGAATTTGTAGAAGGCCTTTCTCTCCTCCTTACTTGTAAGCTCTAGTTCTAGCTCCAAGTCCTATAATTAGAACCTAGACACACAACTAAAACAACCAAAGGATCCACAACATCCATGTAGCATAATCTAAAATCTATATTCAATTAATCAACATGGCATTAAAATACATGAGTGCAAACATAACACAACAAATATATTGAAACATGATACTCTTTGTGTTAATAAATATAGGAGAGAGCTTACAACCATAAATTGTAGGTGAATTTGTAGATTTCTCCCCAAGTTAGCTTGTCCTTTCTTGTCACAAGGCGAACCTCAACATCAACCCTAATGCATGAATATGTTGACTCCTTTAGGCTCAAAGTAGTAGCATGAGGGCACTATCAATCTCCAAAAGCCAACCTAGACCTTATGGGAGGCATTAAATTTATACGAGAAGTGTGGTAGTTTAAGAAATCTCATCCAATTACCAATATAGGCTTGAGATCCACATACGATGAGAGAATGAGCTCAAGATATAAGATATAAGGTCTCCAAGGTAGGGTCAGATAGGAATTCGATCTCTCTATCCATGGTAAATATTTAAAACTATCTTGGAAGCTTCTAGAAGAAGAAGCTTCAAAGATATTTTTTATTTTCCTAAATTTCTAGAATTGTCGCACCTGTAGAAGGGAGCTACATGTGTTGACCAACATTGTTGAACAAGCATGCAACATGCACTAACACAGATGACGAAGCAGGTAATGTGTGTTGGGGCTAAAAATGGTGTTTTTGAGCAATTTGTCCTAGAAACTCAAAATTTTTGGAGAAGTGATGCTTATGGTATTGTGAAAGGATGATGACAAAATGTTCAAGGATGTTGATTGATCCAGTTTGGAGGCCTATTAACCAACTGTGGAAAAACAACATATAACACAAAGCAATGCTAAATTTTAAACACAAAACTTATATAAAATCATGGATCAAGAATAGTCACACAAGGCAAACATTTGTATAATTGATGAGTCATATTATGCTCCTCAAGCATGATCAAAAGGAATGATACTCTTTCAAAAATGAAATTCAAATCCCTGTTCCAATATTCAATATGATATGGAAATCGATAACATTTAAAGACAATAATTATATAATACAAAATTTGTTTTGCATATTTAGTTTCTTTCTGGGATATTTTACACATTGAGGATCAATGAAAAAATAAGACTATAGTAAATCCAAAACAACACAAGTGAGAATAAAATAGAATACATTACAAAAACAACTTGTTTGTGAGGAGACGTCCACACTGACTCTAGACTAAGGTACGATCTCTGGAAGTGAAGGATCACATGAAATAGAAGATCAAAGTCTCACATTTCCATTAATCAAAAGCAAGTTACGTAACGTACATTATAATTTATGAGTATAGAATTATTATAAAAAATCTAATCAAAATGTCAATTGTATATGCTTTCTCTCCAGCTAAACCCCTCATCCTCTCCACACATTTATTTATACAGTTAGGAGAATATGGAAATAAATCAAATCAATGTTCCCTAACTTGGAAAAATCATTTGGAATATGGAAAATAAACAATTCAATTTTTTTACACATATGGGTAAATAATGTAGTTTGGGAAAATTAGTCTTGGGAATTTGACCATAACTCTCAAATTGTTTCTAATTTTGAGAAACCACCCATGTTTTAATCAATTTTCAGTACCTGCAAAAAAACCCATGTCCGAAAATTTTCAGATTCACCTCCATCTCCTTGAGAATCATGACAAAGTTGACTATCCAAAAATTGTAACCTGCAATGTTCCTTTTGAGTTGGGGCTTCACATGTGTGACCTAAGTGCTATTTAAATGGAATAAAATTATTTTTAGGTATCTTTCTTCAAAAACCATGTGGTGAAGTTTCTTTTGGAAGGGAGCAAATGTACTAACCACAATCGATTATTGAAACTTTATTATTGCATTGAAACTCAGCTAACCGATTCATTGATAGTAAAAACAACTAAAAACTAAATTAATCTATTAAAGACATAGGAATTAATGGAAATAAGAAAATTTTACCTCTAAATGTGTGTCAAAAACAATTTGGGCTCAAAGGGCTAAAAATGTGCAATAAGAGGGAAATATGTGGTTACAAAGGCGAGGTATTAAGGATAAAAGGGTCAAATAAATGGTTGAAAAACATGAAACACTGAGAGCCTAACATTTCCTCCACATCGATACATTTGGATGTCCTCAAGAAAAATAAATATCTCTCCAATAAAGACCTTTTTTAGGTTTCATTTTCCCCCTTCTTTTTTAATACCATTATTGTCACAAATACTATCCATCTCCCCTATACAATGGTTATATTAGAAATGCATCCAACAGACACTGATAAAGTAATATTTCGGTATAAAAAATGACCTATTTCAACATTAGTATTAGAGTTGTTCTAGCTTTCAACCAATCTAGATGATGTTACAATCTCCCCTTCAATGGAAATTGAGGCAACAACATTTTTTCAATTGTAAAACTAACTTTTGGAGATTGCATTGTCAAGATCTTCCATTATTTTCTCATGGATGATGATAGTTTTGGCTAAGAAAGTAAAGAATGCAAAACCAGTATATGTTTCCAACTTGATTTCAACCCAAATCTCAATAGAAAAGGATGATACATATCATGCAAAGAATTTGAAGGAAAACCTCAAAACTATGAATTCCATGTCTCACAATATTGGCATAAAATTTATTTTATAACTTTCTTATGAACCATTGGATAATTTGGAGTGGGTGGCATGTGAAGATCAACATATATATACCCTAACAGAACTCTCCATAGAGAGTTTTTGTTACACAAAGATTATGTATAATACATGCAACTCTTTTGAATCTGGTAAACCAATTGCTTGTAGGATAGATTATTGGTTCTCAATCATATGATAATCAAGGACATCATAAGTGAATGAAAGAGAAGTGAACATCTTACCTAGATTCACATCATTCTTCCCAAATCTAGCATGAAGTAGAAAAAGATAATAAGTCATATCATACCTCCCTTCCATCTTCAAATTGATAGCTCTCCTAGAGGTCCTCTATTAAAGTAGATGGGAATTGGTGGTAGAGCTAGTCCTTGGTTGTTAGAAGAGTAGTATGCAATGTTGAATGATACCACATCAACAAGCCCAGGTAACATTTCCAATCTACTTTTTTACCTATAAGATAACTTTGAATATCTTCTCCAAGTAACTTATATAGTTTAAAATTGTCCTCCTTTATGAAATTATAATCACATGCTTCAATATTCCATGTTTTTAGTTATGAAAAATGAAAGACCCACAAACAAAAAGAAGTGCACCACATGGAATATCAAGGAAAAAGTCATGAATCTTAGTCAGTTTTTGAGATCTTTTGGGTGAACATCAAAGGGAGTTTCAAACACCTCTTCCATAGTCCTAGGGGCATTTTCAATCCAACCTCAAAATTTTTCTTTTCCTCTTAGATTGATTTCCTATAGAATTGAAGTTAAAACTTCTCTCATCCTTTTTTACTGTAGTTTCAACTTCTCTTTTTTCCAAAGATAAATATGTTGAAATTAAACTAATTGCCAATGCAAAGAAACAAGTAGATACCAGTTCCTTGTGTTGAAGGAGACTTCCTCATCCAATTTGGGATGTATTCTTCTTACATAATTATTAGAAATTGAAATCCAAATTGACATATGCAATTAATGTTGCACAATAATCTCTAAAGTTATTCTAATATCACTATAGAACCACTTTATAGAGAGATTTACCTTGTAGGTCCTACAAAAGTTCCATCTAGAATACCTACAGTAAAATAATAACCCTTGTGCCAACATTTAGTTTCTTTTTTTTCTTTCCAAGAAGTCAAGAACATCCTACCCCAATCAACCCCAGTATCCATCACAAAAGAACAACTAATAAAAAAACCATACACATGAAAAAATTGTGTCATGAGCTATGTATTCCAACCTATTAGAGGTATTTAAGGTCCTATAATTGTTTCACTAAGAAAATGTCCATAAATTGTCCTCCAGACATAGAATTTAGCGCGTAAAAGGTTCCTATTCCAACAATAAACTCCAAAAATCGTTGTAATATAGTTGGCAAGTGGACCCACCAACAAACCTTATATAAATAAATGAGTGTGACACAAGTATCATAAATGCTAGGGATTGTTTCATTCCTCCCCTGCCCCCAAAACATATGTTGATGGAGTGAATGCTGCTTTTGGTTGACATTTTTTTTCTCTTGTCTTGAATTGAAAAGAGTGAAACTTGGATTGTATACATGATTAGAAAATATAGAAATGTTGAAACCATATTGAAACTAGAGGAATGTAAGCTACTATAGGAGATTAGATCCCCTTTCTTTTGTTGAAATGTTGCTATGCATTAATGTTAGAATTGAAAACCAAATATTTTTCACCTTAAAGCCACATTTATTACAATTCTATATATGTCAATGAATTTTATCGAATTTGAACATAGAAAGAAATCATTGGATTACTGACCATTGGTGGATGTCGTTAACTAGTGCGAGACAACTCACCATTTATGTCAATGAGGGTAAAGGTGCAAGAGTGCATTCTGACAAGTATAAATGGACGTGTTGAAATCCAATGACCTATAGAATCTCGCAATGAAGAAACATTAAAGTATTTCCTTGTTACCGTTGAGGAAGTATGACATTGATGTATGCAAACTCTAAGACACTCAAAAATATCTCTAATCATAGTCCTAGATAATGTCTAAAGTTGATGGAACAAGATCATTTTGAAGGTGGGCCTTAAGGAATCCCACATCAGTGAGCACGAGCATAAAACTAAGAAGATTTTGAAGAACCATTGGAATCAATATGAACTTATAGAGATTTTTGTGATTTTTTCTCTTAAAGAGACCATGTTTTCAAGAAAGATTCATGTCTAATTATGTTAGTTCCTTGGATTTCACAACTAGACTTATTTTTATATTTAATATTTCATTCATTTATTTATTGTAGTACCCTACCATACTTTGATAAAGAATGTTCTCCCTAAAGTATAAGAGTATTTGTCCTGAATCCATGTGCATAACAAGATAAAAAAATATACTCATACATAGGTTTGAAAGATAGGCTTCAATGTATAACAGAACATGACAGACGAGGCACTTCATATGATGTCATTAAAAGAGTTGTTGGAGAAAAAAGTAGTTGCTTGGCGTGATGGTTTCCTAGAACCACCATTCAACACAATATGAACGTTCTTGCCTCTCTTTCTTATATGGTCCACTTTGTATGTCATCCTCCACCATTCCATGCAAATATCCTATTGACAAATGGTTGATTCCATGAGTCGATGATGGATGTGATGTTAGGCTTGTCAAGAACTCCATGATCTTAGGTTCTAGTGACTTCTCTACATCAAATTCAGTCCATGATTCTTTCGTATCCTTCGAAAATTGGAAAGGATGATCAAAGAAGGCTTTTGGATCTTCTTGTGGAGGTGTGTCATGGATCTTTTGGCCTTCTATCACTTCCTAGAGTGTATATTTGAATGGATGCCAAGATTTCTCTTCTTGAGATATAGAGAATTTACTAGGTATTGCTAGGTTTTTAGAGATTTATTAGAGGATCATTCTTCGAAATCTTCATGAACTTTGAGTTCCTTTTACTGGTTATTGATACCTATCTAGCACATGTATTAATATGTGTGAGGTTTCTTGACACCCAAATAAAAACTTCCAAAGGAAATAAATGAAATATGCGAAAGGAAAACAACTTAAAACCAAAAATGTTCTTGTACTTGAATGCGCTCACACTACTAAGCCCTTTTTTAAATAGATATATGTTCATCATGAGTTAGTTTCTTCATTTATACGAATCCAAAATAAAATAAAACACACTTTCATAAAAACACACCAAACCAACATGATGAGTCTTTGAGGAAACCCACTAAAGTGCATGTGGCATGATAGGATATTTATAAATGAGGGTATCTTTGCATCTTACTATTTCTCGTCCTCCAAGTCACAAGTGTTGGATAAAGAAGAACTAAATTACCAATGCTCTAATCCCTTTTTAGCACCAACACAGTAACGACTCGAAAGATGTTGGCAAAATTATGTGTATTAGGCTTCCAACATTTAATTTTCAAATCAGAATCATAATTCTTATAGATGCTAGAGAAAAATATGCACGATTAAATCCTAATCCAATCTAATCTAATCTAATCCCAATGACTAATATAAAAAATTAGCAATCAAATAACATTGTTGAATGTGAATCAACATAAACTGAAACTAAGTACCATTGACCAATCCTTATCTCAAATCCCTTGGCATAACCCCACGATGCAATATTTCACTCTATGAAGTAGCATTCATCCATTGGATAATAGGTTGGACTTTAAAATAAAATCATTGTAGTTCTAGTGATTAGTATCTCACAATCAAATGTAAAGCATTAAAGTCACAAAGAAGTGTAAAGGAAATACGTCTAAACTAAACTGACCTAATCTAAAATATCAAAGCAACATGATATAGGTGGATATTGGTGACCACCATCCTATTCCACTTCTACCTCCAACTGGTTTCATTTGTTTGCTTGATTATAACATAATTTACTATTTTTCGTAGTTTTTCAGGTCCTAAACTTCCAGGGTTGTTTTTACCCCCTAAACAACATTTTTTTTTTTAAAATCCATAGTAGGCCTTGAGACACAAATGTTGTAGTACTTTGAGAGACCTTTCTAACAATGTATTGTACATTCCAAACGGAGATCACGTGGCCATGATACAACCTGCAGAAGTTGGTTGTCCAACTAACCCCAACAGGGCCCACAAACGCTTGGTGTTCCATCTCTTAGGGTTAGGGTTTTGGTTGTTTATGGTTTTCCCTTTATTATTCAATAATAAAATTCCCTTGAGCCTCATTATAACATAGTTCAATGGCATGTAGCCGCCACATCACTTGTGACAGATAAGTTACCACCTCCTGAGCTAGTTTATTTCCATTCTATATGTAGCACATTTCAGTTGTTTGATATTAATGAAATGATTTTTTTTTCTACTGCACTGTTGTGTTTATGTTTATATCTGTATTTTTTTTGTTCTTACATAATTCCAGATCAATGGTGTCAAAGCGGCCTTATATTTCTTTATTTTTCTATGCACGTCCCCAATGAAACTAGGGTATAAGGAGTTGGGACTTGAACTTGTTGAGCCCTTGCAAGACCAGTCTCGACGACACCAACGACCTCCCATGGTGGAAGAAAATAAAGAAGAGG
>APFE030829006.1:0-16508 GCA_000404065.3 Pinus taeda | reverse complement strand
CTTGTCCCACAAAGCCTTCGCCGTAGCTTCCCCTGATACATTTAGCAATACTGAATCTGAGACACATAATCGTATTGTTCTCTTTGCCTTCCGATCCAACTTCTTCCATTCTTCATCATACACTCTTGTTGGTTTAGCACCCAGATCTACCACAACCACTAGTCTTTATCCACCAACAAATCCTCCATCTTGAGCTTCCACAACTCAAAACTCTGACCATTAAATTTCTTGATCTCTATCTTTACACTGCTCACCATATTCTTTCACCACCAGAATCGATCTTGCAGATCTCCCACTGAACAGGGTCTACCACAGGCCTGAGCGAAACCCCTCAGCAACAAAGGCGTCCCCTTCAAGCCAAAACAGCTCTAATACCAAATGTAGGTTTTAACCCCGTACAGAAATTACCTGCATATGAATTCTAAAACACAAAAAATAAACATTGTGAGATCATAACACATAAAACAGATATACATAGAGATTTTCCCTGGATCCCAAAACCGGGACTACCAGCTTGATTTTTCATTATGTTCCTTTCAATGTTACAATACATATTTATACCTGTCGAAGCATCCAATACCATGGACCGAAAACCATCACGCCCAATACCATGGACCAAAAACCATCGCGTCCAAAAAACATGAGTGAAAATCATGCACAAAACCATAGGTGGGTCCGCTCAACCTAGCATAGGGTCCAAAACCAAAATTTTCCGGGGCACTGCCCCAGACCCCATAAAGTGGGGTTACGAGTGCCCTTCAAACCCCCCGTTAACTACATGGAAAGAATATAACACAACCCAACATGTTGAAGACCTCCAGGCTATTGAGAATGTAAGTTTGACTAAACCTTCATGTAAGGGTTTCAAGTTTTCCTTGCACTTCAAAGAGGAAATAGTTTTGTCATCTCTAACACAACACCACCTATGTAGATTCACAAGCTTGTAACAAGGTGAATACATATATGTGTGTATACATAGACCTTGATAAACAGGAAGTCTCTTATGTAATCATCATACATGTAAAAAAAGAGATATCTATATAGATGGTACTGTGTTTTAGCCAGATCCTCATGGATCCTTCTTATGCTTTTATTCTTTATATTGCACTTTATGACCTTATAGTCAAGCATTTCACATAGATTATTATTTCATTCTAGAATCTCACACTTTCTTAACTTATTTATCATCATCATTCATCTTAGATATGAAAGACCAATTTCCTCCACCATCCAACTACCCAGTGGAAGCTAATTAGTGCATACAAGGAATCCAGATGTTCACAACCTGCATCCAAACACATAGGGAATCCAAAGACTGCATATCCACCCACGTACACATAGTAAATCTAGAGAAGAAGTCTCCACCCTAACACAGTGGTTCCACCCACTCTGGGAATCTAGAAGTCATTGAAGCAATAAGAGGTTTCAAAGGCTTTCCCTCCATGAATCTAAGGACACAATCCTCCACCCACACCACTAGGGGAATCCAGAAAAAACCATTTCCACCCTTTGGTTTTACAGGGACTACAAAGGCATTGTTCCTCACCAAGGAGATACCATATTTCCATCAAACTACCAACCATAATAATTTTGTTGTGCTCAGTCTTCTCTTCTCTTTTGCAGCTTTCTTCTTCATGTTCTTCCTCCCCCTGCTCATTCTCTATGTTTCTTAATGCCTACCTCAAGTTAGTTTCTTTCTTCCTTCTCTAATTGTTGTCAGGATGAATATGAATCCCCTCTCTAATTGTTGTCATCCTAAATTCCAATGCCCTACCTCGACACTTTTTCTGGGCTTGCATTTACTGCCTTGTCCTTGTTGCCTTGTGAGTGATCTCCCAAGCAACAGGGCCTATGTACCTTTTATTGCATCCCATTTAATTCTGATCAAACCAATTCATTAACACACCAACAAGCCTTTAATGGTTGTTCAAACAACTCAATTTTTTCTTCACAAGAAAACCTCAACATCCCAAGCAAGTAATCCCCCTCCTCAATCTGGAATTTGCATTCCTTGACTCAACCCCCCTTTTTAATTTATTTCTGTAAAAATATTTATAATTCATTTTATGAGAGAACCATGATTGGGGTCATCACAGACCCCTCCTCTTTGAGGTAACACCACCCTAAGTGTTCTTTGGCTCATATGTGACACCATAAATAAAATACAAAGACATATTATTTTATGGAGCTTTATATACACAACTCTATATAGTATTTACAATCATATACACATTTTCCTTAACCAACAAGAAAAAATGGATAATTAAATTTCATGGCATCATCCATTTCCCAAGTTGCCTCCTTTGGCCCAAAGTGCTTCCACTGCACCTTGACTTGATTTATGGCTCGATTATGGAGCATGAGAATCCTCCTGCCTTGAATGCACAATGACTCTAGTTAGAACTCTCCCTCTAGTTCCACTTGTAGCACGGACCAAACAATCACATGATTAGAATCTTGCACATATCTTTTGAGCAAAGAGACATGGAAAACATCATGAACTCTAGTTGATGGAGGTAAAGCCAACATATATGCCACTAGCCCAATACTCGCAAGAATCTGAAAAGGCCCACAATACCATGGTGCCAACTTGGCACATGTCCCAATCTTTAGGGAACTCTTCTTGTGTTTAATTCTCAGATAAACATGCTCCCCAACTTGGATCTTTTTGCACCCTACATTGATATGCATATCTCTTCTACCACTTTCAAAATCTATTTTATGATGTGTACTTGTTTCTCCATTTCCTTGAGCATATCAGGTTCAATAAGGACCATGTTCATCATATCACTCCAGTTAATAGAATGTTTCAACTCCTGCCATACAATACCTCAAATGGGCTCATCTTTATGGATTCTTGATATTTATTATTGTACACAAATTCCATTAGTGTAATATATTCTTCCCACTTCTTGGGTTGGTGCATCACATACATCAATAACATTTCCTCAAGGATTTTGATAGTCCTCTGCATTTTCCCATTTGTTTATGGATGACATGTTGTAATAAATGCCAATTTTGTTCCCAATCCTACAAACAGCTCCTTCCAAAACCTTGAAGTGAACCTAGCATCTCTGTCTGACACAATTTTCTTGGGGACACAATGTAGCCTCCCAATATCCTTTATGAATATTTGTGCCATGTCACTATCATAGTTAGTGGACTTAACTACTACAAAATCAGTTGTCTTGCTCAGCTTATCCACAACTACAATGGTTGTGTCATGTTGCCAAGATGTTCTAGGAAATCCTGTAATGAATTCCATGGAAATTACCTCCCATTTCCATTCTAGAATGGGAATAGCCTACAATACACATGTTGGAAGCTTGCACTCAACCTTTACATGTTGTCATTCTATGCATTTTTGCCAGAAAATCAGTCACTTTCTTATTTAGATTTAGCTAGTAATATTACTTTTCAATGGTTGTAAGGGTCTTTTGATACCTTGGATGGCCTGATTAAGGCTTAACATGGAACTCTTTCATTATCAAACTTTTTGTTTCATCATTTTTAGGCACATAAATTATGTTTTTAAAATTGATTAGGTTGTCCTTAGTGAGGTGATGTTCTTCATCTTCACCGCCTTGCAGCAATCTTTCTTTCATCTGCTGATATCTTTCATCTTCTTGCCCAACACTTTTAACCCTTTCTACCAAGTTTGTTTTATAGGAACTTATAGCTGCCAAGTGATTCACTTGAGTTCTTCTACTCAAAGCATCAACAACCTTGGTTTATTTTCCTTTTATGTAGTTGATTTCTAAGTCAAATTCATTAATATTTGCCAACTATCTTGCTTGCCTAGCATTCAACTTGGGTTGTCGAAACAAATACTTGAGCCCACTATGGTCTATCATAAGTGTAAATTTTCGACCAAGGAGGTAATTCCTCCACATTTTCAAGGCATGGATGATGGCAACCAACTATAAATCATGGTTACATAATTCAGCTCATGTTCATTTAACTGCATGTACTTATAGAATACTACCTTCCCTTCCTACATTAAGGCTCCATCGAGCCCTTCCTTGCAAACATTTGTGCACACCACAAAATCCTTGTCAAGATCTACACTTCTCAACACTAGTGCATTGGTGAGAAAATACTTTAACTTCTCAAATCTTTCTCCACATTGATCAATCCAATCAAATCTCTTTCCTTTTCTCTGAAAATTTGTGATGGGATGGCATATCTTGGACAAATTCATGATAAATATTTTTTAATTTTCTGCAAATCCCATGAATGATCTAACCTCATCCACATTCTTTGGATTTGTCCACTCCATTATGGTATTAATCTTTTTAGGTTCAATTGAGATCCCTTCCTTGGAGACAATATGCCCCAAGTAATGTATCTATGAATCGAATAAATCCCACTTACTGGGATTTGCATAAAGCTTGTGCTCCCTCAACAATTGTATCACTACATCGAGATGTTTTTCATGCTTTTCTTTTGTTATTGAGTACACTAGTATGTCATCAACAAACACAATGACAAACTTGTCCAGATAAGGACGCAACACATTTTTCATCAGGCACATGAATGTGGCAGGGAAATTAGTAACCATGAAGGGTACCACTACAAATATATAGTACCTATATCTTATCCTGAAATTTGTCTTATGAATTTCCTCCTCCTTGATTCTTTCTTGGTGTTATCCTAGCCTCAAGGTGACCTTGGAGAAGATTGTTGATCCTCTCAACTGATCAAAGAGATCATCAATCCTTGGCAATGGGTACCTATTATTAATGGTCACCTTATTTAGCTTACTGTAATCAATGCATAATCTAAGGGTTCCAACCTTCTACTTTACAAACAACACCATTTCTCCCCATGGAGACACACTTGGCCTTATGTAGCCCTTGTCAAGCATTTATTTTAGTTGCAATTTCAGCTCGACCAACTCCTAGGTGCTCATCTTATACGGTGTCAGAGATGTTGGTGTTGCCCCAAGTACCAGCTCAATAGAGAAATATATCTCTCAATGAAGAGGTAATCCAAGATACTCAAATGGGAAGACATATACATACTACTGTAAAATAGGGTACCTATTTAGCAACTCATCTTCCTCATCTTCCATTTCATTGTCAACTTTCTCTTCCTTAAAATTAAAAACTTGCACTGCAAAAAAAGTGCATCTTTTCCTGTTGTTGCATTTAGTTTGCATATAGTCATTAGACTTACTGAAATAGGATTTTCCTGCCCCACAGCACTCTTCTTTCCCCTTTTTCATCAACGCATTCAATTGATTTTTCATAGCAATCTACCTTGGTCTAGTGTAACTACAACTAGTCCATGCCTAACAGTATGCCATATGCACCTAATGGAAATACATTCAAGTTTGTTATTCTGGGAATGCCATTGAGATCCAATGTACGAGACCTTAACCAATGGTTGATCTTCCTTTTTTTCCTAGCTGATAGCTTAACTAGAATAGTTCTATATGAAATTCCCTAACTAGATTGCACTTTTCAACAAGCTATGGGTTAACATAACTATAATTAGAACCTAGATTAACTAAAATGAAAACAGTTTGATCATGCAAATTATTTCCTGGTGATCTACCTGGAAGTTGTCCACTGCTACATAAATTCTAGGCATACTATGAGCTATCTCACCCACTGTGCAAGCCTCTTGAGCATTGTAAATTTTTTTTCTGACATTTTTCTGATGTGGATAGTCCCTTTCTCTACGATTTTTAACACATGTCCAACATTTGAGTGGCTCTTGGTCTTCAAAATTGGGCTTCCTTGTTGTTGGTGGGTTCACATTTTTCTTCACTTTAGTGTTAGGTTTCTACTAAAGTTGATGTACGGGGGCAAGGTGCTTACCTTCCCTCTTCTGTAATCTCTTCTTAGGCTAATTATTCTTATTCCCCACACTGCTCTTTGCTTTTTAGCTACCTTTGATCTTTGGACAATGTTTTCTTTGCTCATAGAAAAGCTTTAGCTTCTTGATGGCATCTTTCAGAGTTTGAGGTTCTAGCAGTTCAATTTTATCTCTAAATTCCATAGGCAATCCTCTAATGAATCTATGAATTTTGACTTTTTCATCTTTGAGATAGGGCACATACCTCAATAGTTCTAATAACTTGGTGACATATTCTTCATCAATTAATTGGCCAATATTGAGTTCATATAACTCTTTTTCCTTGTTACCATAATAGTATTCAGACAAGTATTTCTCTTTGAAGAGTTTTTCAAACTCATCCCAAGTCAATTATTTCTCAATAATGCCTCCAAAATTATTCAAATATTCCCACCATATATATCATTTTCCATTCTGTTAGCACCTAAATCCGCCTTAGGCTAAAGGAAGGCAAAATTCAGGGTAACCACAAACCACGCTCAGTCTAGTAGCTAGCCCTACCAGAACAGGAGAGGGCTCTCTCCATGTCACACTCAGTGAATAAGTAAATGAAATGGTTTGAGATGACTTACTGTGAAATATTGATCTTAGGCTAGTAAGTGAATATGGATACAAGAAGTAATTTTTATGAATGACTGTGCTTCTGGGGTGGTATGGGACCAATGGACCGCAATGAACAGAGAATTTAATACAAAGGCACAGATTACTTCATGAGGCAAGATAGGCGGAGAGTCCAACAATTTAGTTTGAAACAACACGGAATGGAGACATTGCTTAGGAGAGTGAAAAGGGCATTAGTACATGAATCCTTTTCAATAGAAGAAGGAACACTGAACGTGAAATTTGCCCACAGGCAGAGCAATAAAATTGAATTCTACCTTATCTAACTAAGAAAATTTCACTAGAAATGAATATGAAATGAACTATGAAACATAACAAGATACATATGAAACATAAGAGACACATTTGCTACACTAACAACCACATGAATCTCATGAAACAGAGTCGTTGCCTTTCATTAATCCTCTGTAAAAATATACAATGAAGAAACAGAGTTTCTTTCCCACAGTCTCCCAAAAGTTACAAGCCAACCAACCCTTTGAAAATAGTTTTCATACAATATATAGAATGTGCCATGAAGAGATATAACACCCAAGGGTTGGGGAGTTACTCGAATCATTACAAAATGGAGGTGGAAAGCCAACAATTAGCTACAGGTGCAGTGTTACAAACATGACAAATGGCTTGGGGTGATTGTTTGCCTTCCTTTGCCACTTGGATAGAAGCCAATCTGGAGTGAAAATACTTTAAATGCTGCCTTATGTGCTGAAACAGTGAAGTGTAGATGAGCAAGCCCACTTTGGAGAAGTCGCGAATCGAAATTTCGCGAAACAGAGGTGAAATTGGCCTTTTTTCCTATATGCGCCGAGCCATTTTCTATATGCGCCGGGCCACTTTGGGGCCCGTTTTGAGGCACTTGCAGGAGTCCAAAATGTTCCCAAGTGTGCTTGTTGGAAAGCCTGTCCTGTCTACTTTCCAACCCAAGTAGAATTTTTGAATTTGGAGCTCATTTGCCACTCCAAATCTTCATTCTCCCAAGACTTCTTCCTGTGTGTCAAAATAGGGGCAGAGAGGTCATTTTGTGGGTGGTTTTGACCTCCTGGAGACTCAAATCATGCCAAAATTTCTTGCCCGAGTGCTAGATTGCATGCTGAATCCAAAAATGAAAGCCATTTTTCATTTGGAGCTCCCAATCCTACGTGCCGCGGCAGTGGCATGGCACACAGGGAGAAAAAACCTGTGTTTGTGACCAAAAATTTTCCATGTGACAAAAATCGTCCCAAATTTCTTGAAATTTGGGCTGGAGGTTCTCTAAGAGGCACTATGCTGGGCCACAGAAGCTTCAACCAAGATTCGAAGCCGATCTTTCTCTTTTGCCTCTTTTGCCTCTTTTGTTGCTTTGCTCAATTTTGCCTTCAAGCTCCTTATCTGGGCCTTTGCACTCATGTTCCGTGCCCTGTAATGATAAACCATCCTCCTCAGTATGGTTTTGTCTCTATCAACCTTCTCCAGCAGTCTCTCCAGGTGTATGTTGATCCGCTCTAGCGAGGACTCACGATCGTTGTTGATCTCTTGCTCCAAGGTAGTGAGCTCAATCTTCCTTTGCTGGGCAGCTTGTCAATTCTCACGGATGCTTTGCAGCTCCATGATCTCATGTTGGTCCTCAAGCTGCTTGTTCCTCTGCTCCAGATACTTGATGATCCATCTGGCCCTCTCCACATTGAGTGACAAGTCTTGGATCTCCGTGTTCTGCTCCTGAATGGTCATCCTGAGTTTGGCATTCTCCACCTCTGCATCATCATACTGAATGAGGATGAATCAGCCTCTTGTTCACCTGATGACCCCTCATCATGCATGGGCCTCTTTCCCTTGTCCTGTAGTTGTGTAGTTGATGTCGGAAGCGAGGCCCCTTCCACCCCGGGTGGAGATAACACTCGCTTTGCTGCTGCAAATAAGTGCCTGCTGCCTCTCTGATATGTAACAAAAACTAGCATGGTACTGGTCTCATGGCGCTCATACTAATGAGAAGGACCACCTATCTCCTGCTTTGGCTATAATAGTACTTGTGATGTGTTGAAGAGGTCACGGGAGATGAAGTCCTCCCAAGAAATGCCCTGCAATCCCAACTGATGATCTACCAAAATCCGGATAAGAGCAAAGTGATACACACTGTTAAGCTGCTGTTGAGGGGTCTTATGCAGCATGAAGGTGTTCATCCTCTCTATGTTCCTGAATATGAAAAATGGGAGGTTCATCATCCTCACCCTAGTAAAGTGCATGAGCAACCTGATGTGATAGGCATATAGTCGAGAGAACCTCCCCTCACAGCTAAATTACTTCATGATCAATTTCATGAGTGGAGCATACTCATCTTTCAAGTATCTCAATGGGAAGACTCTTGTGAGCTAACTCAAGAATCTGGCCTTAATGTAAGGCTCATATTGTTGCCTATCCACCTTCTTCTTCTTATACCACTGTTCTCCCACATTTGGTATGCCTATTGCCACTGATATAGTTTCGGGTGTCAATGTGAAGGTGACCCCAGCTAAAATAGACTGACCTCCATGTAGGTGAAGCACAAAAAGACGGGCCAACTCATGATGAACTCTAACCTTCGCCACCCTTTGACAAAATTCAAAACATGCTAGGTGCTGGAAACATGACATGGCAATAGGGCATGCTTCTAGTTCAATGAGGGTAGTGGGCTCATCCCTAACATGTTTTCCACTCTTGTGATGTCTCCTGGGAGCCTACTCTTCCGATGATGAGTCACTTTGTGTCTCCATCTCATACTCTGATGAATGTTGTGATGCCATGATTACTATGTGTACTGTAATTAGGCTGCCCTTTGATGATGGTGTGAAGCTGGGTGCTCTTGTGATATCTGTCACCAAGGGGAACAATGAAACAGGGAGTATTAGGATGGGAGTAATGTGATGGGAATAGGGGTTATGGGGAGAAGTTTGTTTAGGGATATGGAGGGGGTTTGGGTATTTGGATAGGGTAGGGTTTGGGGTTTTGATAAGGTAGGGTTTGGGGTGTTATGTTGACAAAAGAGTGGAGGGATAGGGGATGGGGTTTGGTAGTATTTTAGGGTAGGGATAATAGGAAAAATGAGAAAGGGAGGATAGGGAAAAATGGTAGGTGAGGGAAAAATGATGGGTGAAATGGAACCTTGGCACTAACACCACACTTTTGCAACCCTAGGCATCATGGTCTTTTGGTGTTTTCTTGTGGTTGATTTTATGAGTTTTGTTGCATTCAAACATCGCCATAAACCACCATATCATTTATAAAATTTGATGAACAAGTCATGTCATAGAGCCTACCTTTCAATTTGATGGGCTTCACAAAAAATTTGAGGTGATTTGGCATTGTTTCAGCCCTTGGTCTGTGTGCGCCGCGCGCAAAACCCAGTGCGCCGCGCCTTGGGAATGCACCGCGCCCATTGAAAACTTGAACTGAGGGCTGGCTCTATGTACGTCGCGCCCTCTGTGTGCGCCGCGCCCCTTTGTATATGCGTTGCGCCCTGAGAACTGCCTCCAAACTTGCTCCAAACATGCATGATGCACTCAAAACACTTTGTGATGTTTCTCTAAGGCTTGGATTAGCACAATGACTTTGTTTTTGATGAAAACTTGTATATAAAGCCTTGGAAGTGATAGGTTAAATTTTTGCTTCTTCAAAAACCCATTTTTCTAATGTTATGTTTTGACACTTTTTCACTGACTTTAAAACACACTGATTTTCACTTTCCCTTTGAAATTTTAGCTCAAATGATGAAATTTTCGGCACTCTTTGCAGGGATTGCACGACAGGAAATTTGGCCACGGAAACCATGACTGCATCTGAAGAAATCAACTGACGAATTTTTTGAAAATTTTGTCATAAATGACATTGTTTCGAAGGCTATCCACATGACGATGAAACTCTCTAAATCATAACTATGTAAGGGCCTCACTCTGGCCTTCATGTCTTTGTTTGAAGACCAAATTGATTAATCCCTAGACCTAATGATTGAAAATGACCTTTGTCCATTAAAGGACCAGACCCTGACTGTCGTGGATTTTAATGATCATTGACAAAAGACCTGAGCCAGTAGGAGCCAGACATGAGGGGAAGTGACTAGCATGACCTTTTCCGTCAGATTATGGCATGCCCCTAGTGGAATGCAGCTAAGTGAATGGAGCGGGACACCTAAAAATGAAATTCATAAATAGTTTTGATCTCTGATGGAGGACTGACCAGACTGACTCTAACACATTCAAGCTATAGGTGGTGATTGTAGCTTTCATATTTTCATAATAATCATGTATTCTAAAAAACTTCTTCATACCCAATAACCAAGCTTCTGCGTACTTTTCCTTCTTCATATCCCCATCACATGTGGGTGCCTTGGCTTTCTTAAACTCCTTACGAATGTGGTCATTTCCCTCTCTTCCTTAATGATGATTATGATAATGGTGACAATGATGGTGGTGCGTCTTGGTAGAAAAACTAGATGGTATGCTAGAATGATGCATATATATATGCTAGTCTCTCCTCTTGTAGTGTGTGGTAACATCCTTGTTTTTGATAAGTTAGCTATTAGATAAAAAACCAAAATGCCAAACAAAAAATGATAAGTTAGGATATGGATCAAAAAACAACTTGGAAAATAAAAATGTTAGCAATCATTATTATTACAGGCCCATATCAAATAAAATGATAGGATAGTTGCTCTAAAAAAGGAAGGCAAAATTAAAATGTTAGATAAGCAATAAAAGAAAAATATTTGCTTTATAAAATAAAATTAAGGTTGCTAGCTCAAAATGCACCTTTGAAAATGTTATTTTAATTTATCATGCTTAAGTTCCTTAATTATGATTTGATTGTTGTAATAAATCTTGATGACCTTATAAATAAGTCATATCATACACTTTTGTCGTATTGGCGGAAGTGACAAAACGACACATCGGGCGCCGATAACCAACGGGCACTTTTCAATGAGGATCGTTCACTTCGCCTGGATCAATAGCCAAGGATCGTTCACTTTGCCTGCAACATGGCGCCTCCACAATGTTTTGGACCCCCAAGGCTTGAAACCACAAACCATTATGCCCCCCCCCCCAAAATCTGTTGTCAGTTTTCTTCCATTTGACCGTTGACTTCTTCTCGCACCATATGCATCCATTATCTCCTGTCTAATCAAGAACCTGCACGTCACCAATCCATTTTCATTCACCCATTCACTGCCCGTTGCATAATAATATGTTTCTATACACTCCAAACCCGTTGCTATGCCTAATTAACCATTTAAACATTCGTTAAGCATTAATTTGCATCCTTCTGCAAATTGATTGCCTATGACTAGATCTAAACAGTCAATTGAGCCAAACTAAACCTACAAATGCTCCATGGCTCCAATCTTTGCCACTTTTCTCTTTCATCCATAAATCAAAAGCACCATTTGTCATTCTATGTATTTTCACCACCGTTATCCTTTTTTTCGATTAAAACAACTTATGAATCTCCCCTACAGCAGCATGGCTCCAAAAGAAAAGATACAAAAGACTACTAAAGGAGGGAATCCCTCCACAATATCCCTTGATTTGGATCATATGCCCCTCGTAGATTCCCTTTTTAAGATCAAAGACTTGTGAATGTGAATTTGATTTTTATGAATTACATTCATGGTTAAAACTGAAATATGTTGATAAAGAGGACCCCATTCACTTTTGGGAGACACTTCTGCCATTATATTCTTTTCCTATGATCCATCACTTTCCTGATTTAATCTCTAAGTGTCAAGCTAGGTATGGATCTGTTCAAAGAACTGTGATGACTCAGGATGGAAAAATCTTGATCACCATTACTGCTCAGAGCATAAATCAAATGTTAATAGTACCTCCATATAATCCCTTATCAATTTCTCACCTACATCTCTCTTGGATCTCTACAATAAAATTACCTTCCCACAGAGAGCCCTTATCTTTGAAATTTTCCTACCAGAAGATGTCAAATTACCTAAGAGAAACCCACCATATTCATCTTCCATGTTCCCTGAAGCTACTAGACACATTATCTCTCTGTTATCATACTTCCTAGGTTATGAAAATGACCAATCTGTTGATGAAACCATACTTGGATTCTTTTTCATTTTTAGCAAAGAATATCAACCTACCTTCATGTATAATTATAGCCACTTTTTGGTTGATAATGTACATGAACAGTTTATGAATTTGACCACTGAACGGACAAGATGAGCAAGAAGTGAATCAATCAGTGATTCACTAAACAGAGCTAGTAAGAGAAGGATCATCCAATTTTATATTCTCTCAGTTCATTGATTCTTTTATACATCCAGTTCTTCAAAAAATTAACAGTCAAGCAGAGCCTAGAATTGGAGAAGAAATTAAGAAGACATTGCACCTATCAGAGTAGACCAAGACTGGTGACTGGAACCTATACCAGAATTACACTGATATTAGGATCTATGGCATTGAGGTTGCTCCATACAAACTACCTAAGTATGTGCCAATGAGAATATTATCACTGGAATACATCAGGCAGATGATAAATATGGATGAATTCCATTTTGTCTCGGGCAAGAAGAAATCATAGTTTAAAATCAAAGCAAAGGTAGGAAATTTCATTTGTAACACTAGGTATGTAGGTACAAAAGAAGACATATTACTAAAGAACATGAACCTCCAGCCAAGCTTTACTTGGTCTTATGATCCTTTTGGGATCATTTCAGCTCTCAGAGTACAGTTGAAGGCAACACCTTAAACCATACTCCTAGGCCAAAATTGGAAACATTTATGAACTAGGAGCAATGGTCTAAAGGTATTCTCATAGAAGCTGATGAATAGGTTATATCAACTCCATAGACAGACTCCATCTACAAAGAGTACTCAGCATAAAAGAGTGAGAGAGGAAACTCAGTCAGCTACAGAACCAAGTAAAGAGTACTATATCTTACAAAAGAAGTTGAAAATTGGATTGTCAATGTAATCAGGAAGCAAGCCACCAGAAATAATTGATCTTGGAGAATTGGAATATGTTTCATCAACAAGGACCACTGATCCCAAGCCTCCCTCTACTTCTTAAACTCCTTCTTCAACTGAACCTATGGAGATTATCCAATCAACTGAGACCAACTCAGCAGGAGATACTAATATCTTCTCAACATTTTTTGGAAATCAAGCAAAAGAATGAAAGCCTTAAATCTCAAGTTTACAGTCAGTTTTGGAAACAGACATCCACTTCTCAACATAGACTTATCTTGGCCTTTGACAGTGAAAGAGGAACAATGTAAATGGAAATTTTTCAGGCTCAGATTCCATTTCCCAAATCCACAACAGACTACAAGAAGACCATCTTCTCATTTGATATGAACCAGATCTCATTGATCAAATGGATTTGCATAGGTGATCAGGTGAGATGTTATTTTCAAAAATGACTACAAATTCCATGTCTCTTTCCAAGCTCAAAACTTCTTTGTCAAATGTACAGTCATAGCTTGAGATTGAAAAGTTGTCATCCTTATCTAAAGATAACAAATTGAACTCTTTAGAAGGTATCATTATCAAGATTGGATAATGACCCCCATGACCGTAAAGCAATTGAATAAATACTGCAAAATAAGAATGTAGAGATTACAGCCTTGAAGAAATAGTTGAATTTGCCTTCAACTGAGGATCCACAGACCAAAGAAATGGTAGAAAATGAATAGCATAGGGAGGAGATGCTAAATCTCGTTATTAAGAAAACATATAGATCAAGAAAATGGAGGAGTAGATAGAACAACTGCTCAAGGAAAAAGAGATAACATAGCTTGATGTGACCTCAGTGACAACAATTCCAATGGCAGGTGCATATTTAAGCTCATCTCCTATTGACATTTCTTGATCTTTAGTAGTAGGTGAAACAACAAGGTTATCACAGGAGGTACAAGCACAGAAACAACAAAATGAGAAGTTACTCCAGAAGTTCCAAGCCCTGGAGTCACAAAAGGTAAAAAATGATACCCTGTATGTAGAGGAAATGAAAAATTCACACTTGTTAGAGCTCAAGGTTAAAATGTTAGAAAGCAAGACTCTAATGGCAGAAACTTTGGCCCAAGCCAAAGAAGACATCTGGTTAGATATTAGCCACTCTATAACAGAAGTATGGCCATCCATACAAATCATTTTTGAGCAGCAAGAACTGATTGCTAAATGCAGGGCAAAGATAGAGACCCAAAAGATAGCATTGGGTACAAAACCCAAAGAAGTGTCAGGGATGATCAGGGTACTAAACTCTAAAACTAGGCCACAGTTACAAGAGATGAACCTTCCAGATAGGACACCTACTATTTTGGAAATTAAGAAAGTCCTAGTGAAGAAGAATTTGTTAACTCAGCTAAAACAAAATGTGAAGCTTTTAACACTGCAGTTAGAAGGTTTCATTCTAAATTCAGTGTGTTGCATAAGAAAGGGTTACCAGAGAGTGTCATCAAATGGTCAGCAAGTAAAATTGGAGGATTATTGTGAGAGGCTATATACTATTGCAGCAGACAATAGTTAATTTGCAGGGATAAAAAGACAGATTACTGGAAAAGAGTTTTTGGAAGCCTTGAGCTTTGACCTCACCATCAAATATGAAGTTGGACACCTTTTTCTCACTAAGCCCAATTTTGGGAGATATACGGAAGTTGATGAGATACTTAGAAGGATGGTAAATCTCAAGATACCTAGTGAGAAAAGGTGGGATCAATTGTGTGAAGCAATTGATTAACTTTTCATTCCGATAAGAAGATAGCAACAACATATTTTGAAGGAACAATCATCAACAACTTCCTATCTAATAGGGACACATCATGCAGCAGTTTTTCTTTTCCTATCTTCTTTCAAGCTATTTTGTAATCAGTTTAGGATATTTTGTTTAAAACTGATATAAATAACTCTCTTCTATGAGTTATTAAAGGTGGTACCTTTTGTTAGAGTCATCCTGGTCAGTCCTCTGTCAGAGATCAAAACTCTTTATACATTTCATTTTTAGGTGTCCCGCTCCATTCACTCAGCTGCATTCTGCTAGGGGCATGCCATAATCTGACGAAAAAGGTCATGCTAGTCACTTCCCCTCATGTTTGGCTCCTGCTGGCTCAGGTCTTTTGTCAATGATCACTAAAGTCCATGACAGTCAAGGTCTGGTCCTTTAAAGGACAGAAGTCATTTTCGATAGTTAGGTATAGGGATTCATCAATTTGGTCTTAAATCATGTCCAATAAAGCCATGCAGGCCAGAGTGAGGCCCTTACAAAGTTATGATTCAGAGAGTTTCATCGTCATGGTGATAGACTTCAACTCTTCTTCAAAACTTTGTTTTGAAGAAAAGTCAAACAATGTCATTTGTGATAAAATTTTCAAAAAAGTCGTCAGTTGATTTCTTCAGATGCAGTCATGGTTTCCATGGCCAATATCCTATCATGCAATCCCTACAAAGAGTGTCGAAAATTTCATCATTTGAGATAAAATTTCAAAGGGAAAAGTGAAAATCAGTGTTGCTTTAAGTCATTGAAAAAGTGTCAAAACATAACATTAGAAAAATGGGTTTTTGAAGAAGCAAAAATTTAACCCATGACTTCCAAATCTTTATATACAATTTTTCACCAAAATCAAAGCCATTGTGAAAATCAATTTCATAGGGAGACAATGCAAAGTGTTTGAGTGTGCATCGTGCATGTTTGGAGCAAAGTTGGAGGCAGTTTTCAGGGCGCGGCACATATACACAGGGGGGCGGCGCACACAGAGCCACCCCTTAGTGCATTTTTTCAACGGGCACGACGCACGCCCAGGGCATGGTGCACTGGGTTTGGCGCGCGGCGCGCACCCACAAAGGTCCAAAACTGTGCCAAATTTCCTCAAATTTCTTGTGAAGCCCCTCAAATTGATAGGTAGGCTCTATGACATGACTTGTTCATCAAAGTTTATAAATGATATGGTGGTTTATGGCTATGATTAAATGCAACAAAACTCATAAAATCAACCACAAGAAAACACCAAAGGCCATTGTTGCTAGGGTTGCATAATTGTGGTATTGAGGCCAAGGTTCCATTTTCAC
>APFE030829001.1:0-20061 GCA_000404065.3 Pinus taeda | reverse complement strand
GAGTCATTTTTCAATAATAAAAGTGATATCATTTCAACAAGAACAAATGAAGATATACCTTTGAAAAATCCATTTATTTGGCCACAAAATGTGTCGAATGCACATGAGGAAATAAACATTGTTGAACAGCAAATCTCAAGGCATCATTAATTCTTCACAAGCAGAGGAAATAGAGATGTATATTGCTTCCAGAAGATCTCGTGCACAACGTGAAGCCATGGAAGACCTCTACAGGGGTTCAGTACATGATATCAAGGAAGGTTGCATGATCATAGTGCTAGCAGATGGAGGTCTCAATGGCTATCCATTCTGGGTTGCTAGAGTTATAAAGGTCTTTACAGAAAATGAGGATCTTACAAGTGTTGAAGTACATTGGTATGCCACAAATACACACCCATTCAATGGTGTGTATAAGCCAAAGATGGTAGTTGACAAAAAAAATGGAGGAAAGAGAAAAAGAAAGGGTACGAATATAAATCATCGTTGCACAAAAATATTGAAATTCGAGGATGTTGACATACTTGTTTATGACTTCAATTTAACAAAGAGGGGAACTCTTCGCTTCAAGACGATAGAGATTTTAAAAAAATTGTTACCAGAAGGAACAATATTGAGATGGGAGTCTGCTAAAAGCAGTCATGGATCTAGAAGAATTTTGAAACCTGAAATGATGGGCATGCATGTGGACTCAGATGGGGCATTAGTTGATGAAAGAGAAAAATATGGAACATCTTCATCAGCATCCAGTCACTCATTTGAAGATGTGAATTCTGATGGCGTGCAAGAAAATATGAGTGATTTTGAATAATTGTTTAAGACAGTTTATCTCACTGATGTATGCATCATCTCTTGAAATAAAAATTTTGATTTCCATATGGTGTTAAATGAGAAGTTATGAGTCATTTTTATGTTGTTAGATCATTTTACTAGCATTTTTTTATTTATTTTGAAGATTGACCCTAAAAAAAATCATCGTTCCAGTATAGTCACTTTTTTGTCTTCAAGCTATATTTTGCATGAAAATTTTGTTTTCACTACCATTTTTAAAACATGTTCAAAATTATCCCTAGAAAAAAAAACCATCGTTCCAGTATACACACTTTTCGTTTTTAGCATTGTTTTTTATGTTTTTTTGGCATTTTTTGGCCAGAGTTCCTGTTTTGAGTTTATAGTTCCCGTTTCAAAGTTTACATTGTTAAAATATATGGATCTAGATGACCCATGAATAACTATCCTTGTAGAAGAATGGCATGGGAAAGATGTGAAGGACATGCCAGCTTATGAGCCTAGGATTATGTATAAGGCTTATATTTGAAGCAAGAAACTCGACTCAAGTTCTTCATAGTCCAATCTTGATGTTTGTGGTCTCAAGAAAAGAAGTCAAAAATGAGGTTGTAAGAGCAATAAGGCACATATCCAAGAAGATGGGTCAACAATTAGTTAACTCAGAGAAATTCATGCAAATATTAGAGCCACTTCCCCCCTTGAAATAATGAATCCTCAAGGAGTTTTCTATGTTGTTGTTATTATCGTAGTTGTTTTCTAATTGTCAATTATTGATAGGAAACATTTTAGTCTCGATTATCTCCTAGATTTTAGTCCTCTTTTGGAAATCCAAGCTATATGTAACTTTTTCTTAGTAATACTATAAAAAAATTCTTATTAATAAAAAAATCCTTTTACCCCACAAAAAAAAGTGTAAGCACTCAACTAATAAATAACCCATTTATTTACACACTCCAGAACTAGTACTAATAACTGGACAAAAAAGTTCATATCGATTAATTAAATAAGCCTAAAAATAAATACAATATTTTTTTTGTTGTAATTGTAGCTTTATATTACTCAAAAATCAGATGTCTGCAATACATTGATTTTCAATTTTCACCTTGAGGATTTGAAATTCCTCATTATGCATCCCAACCCAAGACCAGGATTAGGCCTCCCATAAAAAATAGGCCTCAAAATTCATACAAAACTTAGAACTGAAACCCTCAAATACCCCATGGTCGTACAATAGTGGTAGGCACGCAAGCCTGACGAGCAAAAGAGGCCACAAAACTTATAACCAAAACACTCAGATACCCCATGTGTGCATAGAAATAGTAGGAACGGAGGTCTAACAAGAAAAAGTGACCATATAACATAGAAAATACATAGGCAACTGAGGCCATTAAAACCCAAATATCACATAACCCGTGGAGAGTTAAAAACCACATAGAATGAACATGTAACCCATTAACCAGGCTTGAGACCATCCACAGAAGCACTGACCATAATTATCGACCCTTTGAAACTCTAATCCTTCTCGGAGGAGGATATTATGTTTAACACTCTCACGCTAGAATATAGAGGGTCCATAAGATTGCCACTTTCAGACTTTCATGCGTTGTGGGCCTCCCCTTGTGCTAGGCAGGAATATATATTTTCCAAGAAAAACATATGGTTTTTTAACATGCATGTTATGTCTTCCAGGGAGGAGAAGTCATTGTATCTCTCTACTTGTGTATACTTAAGCACCATACCCAACAATGTTTTCATTTTCCAATGTAGGGAAACTGAATTCAAGCATTACTTCTTCCTATCCCTGGTGCGACTAGGGTCAGGAACCCATTTCAAAAGATCCTTAATGAGCTCAATGTCAAAATAATATTGTTGCCCAATCCTTGCTTGAGTCTATAACTATTTGATTTCCTTTCTCATCTCTAGTGGAATGGCATTAAAGTAGGATGTTGTCAAATCATGGGAAAAAAGCCTTGCCCTTGTCCTTGAGAAGGAAAATAGAATGTTTCAAAAGATGTTGGAAGAACTCCTTTGTATGTTTAAGATAAACAATGAGTCAAGTGATAGGACTTGATTGTAATGACCAATTAACAATTGAGTCTTGTCATGGATTTGGATTAAATTTAAGATGATTCGTACCATTGATTATTTTTGCATGACCAACTATTAAACCTATATGCATGAATTGGTTTTGATTGAAAATTATTACAAGTTGCAAACAAAGTGATTGTTGTAGTTTACTTCATCTTATTGGCCGACTCATGAAAATACATTGTTGAATTTTTGGTTGATTGGACCGTTACCATAATTGTTATCAACGCTTACACATTCATGATAGCTCAATGTTTTATATTAATAAAGCTTTTCATATGCTTTTTTGCATAACAATATTCTATGAAAGGAACTACAATGGTTGTGCAAGTGGATACTTGTTTAAACAATGCATACATATGACTGTAAGTTCTCGAAAGTTGCAAAGAAATTGGATCATGATACAATAGAGTCATTAAAGCAATTGATTTGATGGTTTTATCAACTTATTGATAGAACTAGTAGTAACCATAGGATGTTCATTACCTTGTTTGTTCAATTTTTAAAACTTTATAAATTGATGATTCAATGTTGATGTTAGCATGTGTGAATCTTATATCTAAGAAATATGTTAATTGCATCTTTGAAAAAACCATCCAGTGCATGTGATTATTGTGGTGACAATAATCAAATAATTCCATCATGGTGTGAAAACATAGTGTATTCATTATCATCGCTAAATGAAATATGGATGACATTTGAATTTGTTAACATTATTAGATTGTTTAACCACGAAAAATATGTGTGATTAACTTGAATTTAGTAATTTTGCATAATTATTGTTGATTAGATGCATATGCATAAATGAAAGGTCATTTTGAATGAGTTAGAACTATGGGAATATCAATGATTAATTGTTGTTTTGGAAAAAACAACTTCATGAATGATTTGTTTTAAATTTCCTTAGATATAGCATCTAGAAGATGTATCCTTATTTTTTATGCTTACAATTAATGCACAAAAGTGGTTTATGAAAAGTAGCAAGACCAATACATTTCTACTATGTTGAAAATTTGGGAACATTGATGCATGTGAAAGTGATATGCATCTTGAATATATTGACAAATTTTTTTTTGCATAAAAGTATTTTGTAGAAATGTATGATGTTATTCAAAATAGTTGTGATTAATGTTGTTGATGTGAT
The DNA here is from genome assembly GCA_000404065.3 of Pinus taeda. Taxonomy (NCBI): domain Eukaryota; kingdom Viridiplantae; phylum Streptophyta; class Pinopsida; order Pinales; family Pinaceae; genus Pinus; species Pinus taeda. The sequence goes on along the minus strand of APFE030829001.1, from coordinate 16,043 downwards.
TAAGCATGGGTAGCTTAATGGCAGCATAAGACTTGTGAAAGGTAAAACGTTGTATTTTTATTTGCAACTGCAAATGAGAATGCATAATGTTATGATATGCAAGATATGGTAATATTTTTTTCTAAATTACATGATGGATATTATGTGGAAAATTTGAGGTAAATACCACCTGTATGATATGAGATGTCAGTTATGATTTCCTGTGGAATTTATTTTTATAGATTATGGGACCCATCTTAAGGATCAAGTATGAATACATGATATACCTAAATGTTTCTTTTTCTTTAATATTAATGTGCATATGGTTAGTTATGTAAAATTATAGGGGGAAAATGTGCTAAAGAGAATTTCACATGCTAGAAATTTATGGGACAATTGTAAAAGGCCTAGGAGGCCTTGGACTGATGGCAGTTGCCTACCCAAATTTCTTCTCCCTAGAGATAGATGATCTTAGTAATGGAAAATAGTTGTCCAAGATGGTGGGAGGGGAAAAAACCTAAGGAAAATCTATTAGTTTTGGAGCCTATTGGAGGAGGCCCAAAGAGTGAGCTATTGAGCTATAAATTGCTCACAGATAGGACATTGTCAAACTTGGAATAGGTAGTACATTTCCAATAGGAATCATGTATTGGACCTTGTGTGGTAAGTGGAATTTCTGAGTTGAACCTGGTATGGTTAGTGGAACTCCAGACTAAACCATGTGTGGTCAATGAAATCCTAAGCTGGACCTGGTGTGGTTAGAGAAGACCTAGGTGAACCTAGCCTGGTCTCTATCAAAGAACCGACTGGATGTGAAAATGGCTCAATCTGGTTGTGGAAACTAATTCCCATTGGTTGGGAGGAGCATTATTTTTCCCACTATGGTTCTCATAGAAGTGGAAGATAACTAATCAGACAAGTGATTGTTAAAAATGAATTTTCTATATGATTGTGTAAGACTTTTATGTGCATCTTGACAGAAAAGGAGCCTAGTGCTCAGGAATGAATTATTAGAAGTGTAAGTTCCCTTATTATATTACCATTCTTGTGAATGTCTTTAGTGGGGGCTAAGACAATATGCACTTGGTGCAGTTATTGATCATTTCGATGATTATAAAGTTAGGTGCTCTCTAAGTACTTATAGAAGTACTACGTGAATGTCTTTAGTGGGGGCTAATATAGTATGCACTTGATGTAGTTATTGATTGTTTTAATGATTAGAGAGCTAGGTACTCATGAGTACTTGTGGATGTACAATGATTAAAATATCACTTGACATTGCATAAATAGTTAATGATTGGAAATGTTAAGGTTTTTGTGATTATATTGAATTTGTTGATCATATATTACAGCGTGTTTTCCATGGAGGTTGTGAAACCACCCTAGGAGCTTTTTGATGGATTTTCAAACCACTCTTAGAGTGATTTGCGCAATTGAGAAACAACCAATAGTTAAAAAAAAAATCATAAAGTGACCATGATTTCCAAGAGTAATTGGAAAGTAACAATAAGTCGGTATAGAGACTTTGTTTTATTTCCATAAAATTGAATAATGGCTAAGTGATTGAAAGCAAAAATTTATATATTTTTGCAGTTGCAAATTATTATGATTAGTGATAAAACATTATTTTTTTGCTTACTCATATTTCTTAGAAATAAAATATTTCATTTTGAAAAAGGAAGGATTCCCTTTTGGTTGTTCTGAAATAGATTTCTTAAGTAAAATTTAATGATCAACACAGAGGACAATTTTATCTTTAAGATGGGGAGTATGTAATATCCTTATTCAACGTTTGTAAAATAATATTTTATTATATATTTAATATTAATAACTCATTAGAGTTTTCAAATGGTTTGAACTTACTTGATGATTCATTAATAACGAAAGGTAAAAATGGTTTACCTTTCAGTTTTGAACTTACCTTATGATCCATTATCAACCTTTGAGTGCAATGGAATTAAAAAAAGAATTTTGTTATTTGTATGTCGCTCAAAAATAATAAGCATAGATGAATCAAATGAATACATTATCAGTTCAAATAGTTGACAATGTTAAATTCTTGTTATTGAAGCTGAGTCTGGCATTACTAACCGTACTCAAAGTTTACACCTATTATTCTATTCAATTCCACTTGTACAACTATGCAACCCGTCAATAATGAGTGATAAAGACTTGTGGGCTTTTCTAACAATGGATACCACGTCTTCAAATACGGGAGTTAATTGAACTACTGTGAGTAGACATGTTTCCTTGTGATCGTTCCCATGTGTTTCACTCATGGGTTTCATGCTTTGGGTACTTAAATATTTGGAAGATGATCCACTTTCTACAGGATTCGATTGAAGTACATGTCGAAGGGAAGGAGGGTTATGCCAGAGGAAAGAAGGTTAGTCAAGCCATTTTTGTTGAGGTATGTGTTACCTATATTAAAACCTCGAAAAATAGATCTCCATGAATTATAGTGTGTAGAAGCTAAGTAATTCTCTAGCTATTATGATAGTGTTATTGAGAAAGAATGTGCTCATATGCACAATAGTTATTTTACTAGTTTTTGGAAAGAAACAAAAATGTATTATATGCCAAAAAAAATAGTTATTGTGATAAATTTCTTGAAAAATAAATAGGCATTTATATGCACAAAAGAATAGCTATTGTGATGAATTTCTTAAAAATAAATAGGTATTTATATGTATAAAAGAATGGCTATTAGAAATATTGTAAAAGAAATATGTATGCATAGGAAGAATAAATATGGAACTAGGTTTCTTGGAAAAAGAAATGTGCATAATAGCTATCATGTCAATTTTTTCTTGAAGAGAATATGAGTTCATATACATAAAGGATTAGTTATCATGTTAGATTTCTTGGAAAAGAAAAAGTGTTTATATGCACAAAATTAATGGTTGTTGTATTAGACTTCTTGAGAAAGAATATGAGTTCTTATGCAGAGGAATAATAACTATGGTGTTAGCTCCTTTTGGAAATATTATGTATTTGCATACAAGAAATCACAACTATATGTGAGCTTTCTTTTGGAAAAGAAGCATGTATTTTCATGTTAACTTTCTTTTAGAAAATAACATGTATTTGCAGGCATGAATATAGTTATTCTATTAGATTTTTTTTGGAAAAGATTATTTTGGAAATTCGCATGCACACAAATAACAACTATTATGCTAAGTTTCCTTTAAAATATATATGGGTAGTTGCAGTGGTTTATTCTTTCGATAAAGAAGGTGTTCTTATCCAAATAATATAATAGAAGTTGTAGTGTTTATGTAGGATGTAGCTACTTTCCTTTCTCATGATACAGATGAAGGAGGGATAAGTCAACATGCCTTGGTAATCTTTATGTATTTTACCTTATGCATGTAAGTTATTGATGAACCAACATGTGTCATAGTCATACATGTGTAAAGATAAACAAACATGTTTTGGTGGTTATGTACCTTTAATTAACGCATATGTAGTGTTAATAAAGAAGCGAGTCTCCATACTTTGTATGTGTTTTAATTATGCACATGAAAATATTCTTGAAGCATAACTAGTAAAGGTTTGTTATTTGGATGTCAGATTTTGTTGAAAATAATGATTGCAGGAAAGGATTGTAATTTATACGATGGATAAATTATCTTTAACATTATGGAAGACAAAGAACTAGTGGCCCATGCAGATTGAAGGAATGTCAACTACAGTATAATCAACAGATAGGAAGAACCAAACTACAAAGACATGGTGTTTCAATATTTGTGTGTAAATGATACTATGATTAATGTAATAGCTTCTAGCTAGTTATGTTGTATTTAAGATGATATTTCTTTGTAAGATTTTATGACAATAGTCAAGGGTTGGACTCCCTTACAACCATTAAGTGGGGCGAACACCCTCACAAGAAATTTAATAAAATTAAATGTTTGTTAGTTTTTCCCTACAGGGTTTCCAGGGTATATCAATGTTCAATTATGTGTTTTCCTTATGTGTCATTATAATGATGTTTCTTCCTTGAATAACATAACATTTACGTTATCAAGTATGTGATTGACTAACCTAGTTAAAATAATCACAAAATTATGCAACATTACATCATGAAGTTTATGTTAATATGATACAACAGTTCTTGTGAATGGTTATGTAACTTACTATTACATTTCTAAAGTTACTCTATGCAATGATGAAGATTTTGTCTACTAGTCAATTAAGGAATATTACATATGGGTAAATTCATATTATTACATGTGGGTAAATTTCTTAAGAATTTTCTAACCATATGTACTTTCCATGAGGTTTACCAGGGGATGTTACAATAGCCTATTAAAGGGAGGAATTAAACAAACCTATATTCATCTTAACTTTGGATCTATTAAGCATTAAGAGAGATCAAATCTCTTTACATCTTAAAAGATTTGATCCCTCTTGGCACTTGGTACATACGAAGTTAACATGAATCTAGGCTTAGTAAAATACTTTAATGCCAAGATAGAATGATGTAATTAAAAGTAAGAAAATTTAGTTACTTTATAATAAGAGGGAGTTGTGTAAGTCATTTAATTCTTGATATAAAATTGATAAGTGACATTTAAAAGTATTAATTGAAAAAAATCAATGTGTGTCACAAGTAAAATATTTCAATGTCAAATATATATATATATGAAAAAAATAATCTTATTGTTAAAACATTTTAAAACATTTCAAGTAGTCTTACTATTTTACTTTTTAGCCATTTTTTAGGTATATTTTTCATCAATTTTTAAAGAAATTAGCAAAGGCTTGTTGGAATTATAGGTTTAACTTGTGTACTCTACACAAGTACCAAAGAGCACTTTCCAGTTATTATATCCATTTAAGCATTAACAAGGCAATTTAAAAAATGAAAAATTATACACGGGGTGTGTGTGTTTTCAAGGAAAAAAAATTGTATTTCATTTATAGAGTAAAAAAAATAATTATGCAGATGCATGTTCATTTTGATTGTTTATAGATCATTGAGGTTCAATAGAATTACATTGATTCATATAAAAAAATCTTCATCACTATCTATCATCAAACTATCCCCAATTAGATTTTGATCTACAAAAATGTTCACAAAGAAAGTATGAATGTTCCTTGCCCAAGTTTATATCAAAATACTAGATTTAAAAAATTGTTGAGAGTTCTTTGAAGTTAGTTGTATGTTTCATATCAACATATGTATAATAGGGGAGTGCCTGTATATCATTCAATGAGCCATGTTACTGTAGTGGAACTAAAAATCACCTTGTATTGTTCGTTGAATATATTTGTCCTTGAAAATTTTCATATCATAGAAAAATAAATAACACATAGATGTTGTCCAAAAAACGTAATAATACGATTTGATCTCTATATTTGGGTCTTGTCATTGTGGCTAGTTATTCCTAAGGGAATGAATGGATAAATTTGAGCACACCCTCTTTGGTTTCTAGGAATTCCCACTGGACTTGAGCTAGTTCCATTTCTCTATTTGAAAGTACATCATCTTCTTGGTTGTCTTCCCAATAGATATGAGAGAAATATATGTAAGTAAATTTCCTTGATCTATGCACAATGTTCTCGTAGAGACGAAGAAATGCATGTTTTCTTAAATTTGATTCCCCATTCATCTATTTCACCACATTCGTATAATTTCAATATATATTCAAACTTGTGATATCAAGGTATTCATTGATTTGCAGAAGAATTTTGACAGAAAATAACTTAGCATAATTATTTGTCATTGCCCCAAGATTGCAGGAAAATGAGTAGAAGATTGAATCATAGAGATAAAATTTGCCCCCCTCTCCCCCTATGAGGGGGTGTGCTAAAAAACACCCTCAAATAATTCCCAAGGCTATCCTTAGAGATTGAAATTGCTACATGGGAATGGTTGTTTCGACACATAGGCTTCCTAGGCATGGCATATAGCAAGGCTAGACTATTGCATACCACACAAATAGATGATTATCCTTGGCCCTTGAATATGGCTCCATTTCTTTCCATCCATATGGCCCAGCAAACAACTCGGCGGAGATATTTTAATGCATCCATCGGTTTCTTTATCAATCCAAGAATTTAGACAATCCTCCACTGAGGGACCATCCCATTGATAGTTTTCTATGATATTTTGGAAATTCTTTCCATACACATCTAGAGAAAGGACAGTGAATGAAAATGTGTTAGATTGATTCATTATCAAACAAACAAAGTGAATATATATTGGGACCACGAAAGGATCAATTTTGGAGGACATCCTAGGTGGGGATTTATTCCTTTGAAGAGACCACATGAAAAGTTTCAATTTTTATGGGATTTTGAGTTTCCATAATCTCTTTGCTCACCATGGAGGGGGGAGACCATTAGGAGACATTTCCATGGATAGGTATCCATATTTTGGACCATATATATCAAATGGAGCTAGATAACATATCAAATGGTCCTATGTAGGGGATATATAGACTAAAAATTGAAAACGAATTGTAGTATATCTTTTCCATACCTCAACCTATACACCATTTAAATGCATATATTGAGCATTTAACCAAGTCTGAGGGCTAAAGTGTTCCCTTCTCATGGAAATTTGTTGAACACAGAAATATCTTCTTTAATTAAGGAATTGGATAAGCTCACCTAATAAAATGTGTTGATCCATGTTTCCTATCCATGATTCCATGCCTATAAGAACTTTGAATGCATCTCCAATTCTGCATCTAAGTTCTCTCATAATGATTTCCATAGAACCAATGATTGTTTTCCAAACAATGGATACATTATTGAATGTTTTCCTTGGCTCCCTTAGCCAATCCATTACATATTATGGGATATGTATTTTTTTATCATTATTGGTGCACATATTCCCTATTCTTGAATTACTTTCCATGCTCCTTTAGCTATGAGGGATTTCGAAAAAAATAAAGGTCTTTCGAGCCCTAACCTCCAAGAGCTTTTAGGCGAGCAATGGGTGTCCAAGTTGTAAAGAAAAGCGTTTATTCTATATTTTTCTTCCCCAAAGGAATCTCATTGATATTTTCTTTCGTCTATTGATTGTACCCTTAGGGATTCAGGCCAATGAGGCTCAGTAGACCAGAATGGCCTCCCAGGTAACCTTACATAAAACAAGCATACCTACCCTTGACAACCAATTGTTGCACCAAATCCTTATTTTAGTCTCAAGTTTTGCTATAATCCATGCTTGATATTCCTTTCTTTAGTTATTGGGTTTTAGAAAATAACCTAATATTTCATAGAATTCCCCAATTGGGAGGGGGTATTTTGGATAATTCCTTGAACGAACTCTAAATTTTGGAGTCCAAAGAATTACTATACTGGGAAAACTTATACTAGCTTATAATCATGTGTATGGCATCTGAGAAGGAGTCAATAATTTTCTTTAGTACATGTATACTTCCATAGTCCATGGAAAGAAAAATAATGATATTATCTAAAAATAAAAGATGTGATAGAGAGCTTGTCCTGGAAATTTTAATTCTTTTCAAAGAGTGCCTTCTTCTAGCATCCAACAAATCCTCTCTTAAATCCTCAACAACTGAAAGGAAGAGTATAGGGGACAATGGATGTTAGGCCCCTATACTACTAGTGTAACCCCTTATTATTATTAGTACAACCCCCTTATTATATTGATGTACCCATGTAGTGCCCATATTACTATTGTGCCCCATAGAAGCCCACTATTGTTATTATTTTCCCTTACATTAATATTGTTATGTCAGCTCTGATTATATTATGACCCCTTAGACTCCTATATATAGAAAGGAGGTCTTTTCATCTGTATCATCGAAGAATTGTTCATTTATGTAATGTAAAGGAAGTTTCCCCCTCGAAGAGGCTTATTTCTAAGGTGTCCATCTATCTTTTCTATCTTTTTGTGAGTTGGTTTCATAACATTTGGTATCAGAGCTTTGGATTCTAGGGTTTCGCTGCTCTAAATAGGTCATCGTGGAATTTTTTTTATAACTTTTTTTTTGTGATATTTCAGAAGTGAAAACAAAAACCCATTTGAGAGGAAATCACACTAAACCTCGGGTCCGAATTTCAGAGCTTTTCGCACTATGTTTTCGGAGATATGATCTGAGGAACTTGGTATTTGTTCAGACTCCTGAATTACATTCCAAATAGGTGACTGGGGAAAATCATGCTAACATTCTCTCTTAGCATAGGATAGAGATTTCATAAGAACGTATAGAAAGAGGACGGACTGCAATTTCTGGTATATATGTTTCAGAGCCAAAGGTTGAAACAGTGACATTTGGCACATCGTACAAGTTCACCCTACTGAACTAGTCTATAATCAGGTCACTGTGGGAGATTTGGCATAACTCTTCCTTGGAGAATCCAATTTGGATCACACTGGTGGCATTGGAAAGAGGACACACAGGCCTACTGCAAGTCGCAATTTTAGAACTGGAAGAACCGAAATTACAGAGTTATAGTCATTTCAAGATCGAGCTCCTAAAATCAAGGAAATGTGATATGAGGAAATTTGATGGCAAGGATCCGGTAAACTGGATACTTCAGATGGAGCAATATTTTGATCTATGTGGTGTACCACTGTTACAAAAGGTATGTATTGCATATTTATATTTAGAACTGGATCAATGTTTATGGTATAAGGGGCTTTGTTCTCTTAAAAAACTTGTTATGTGGTCAATTCTCACGGAGGAAATGATAGCACATTATGAGGATACAAGGAGCAACACCTTCTTTAGAGCAACACCACAACAATTGGATAGAGTAAAAGGGCTTTGTGACATAGTGGAAAGTAAAATTATGGCAACAAGGAAGTCTACCCCTCACAACTATAAAAATGGAAGTGTTGTTTCTCCTAGCCTTCCACAACCTACAAGGGTTACCCAACCACAACATTGGAAGAAAAAAGAGAAAAAGGGATTTGTTACAATTGTGATAGAAAATGCACTAAAGGTCATAAGTGTGCTGAGAAGAAATTATTTTACATAGAGTATGAAGCGGAGGAATAAAAGGATCAAGAAACATCAAAAGAAGAGGATATATGCCAAGACCCAACCCCAGAGAAAGAAGAAACGAATCAGACTATATCTTGTAAAGAATTGGAAAGAATTACCACTCCTCAAACTCTCAAGATAGAAGGACATATCAAGAAGAAAAAAGTGCAAGAAGTTAAAGATCACATCGAGAAAGAAGAAATGAATCCAACCATATCGTGTAATTCATTGGTCGGAATTACCACTCCTCAAACTATCAAGATAGAAGGAAATATCAAGAAGAAAAATGTTCAAGAAGTGAAATATCACATCGAGCATCAAGAAATAAATCCGACCATATCTTGTAAAGGATTGGAAGAAATCACCACTCCTAAAACTCTAAAGATAGAAGGACATATCAAGAAGAAAAAGGTTCAAGCAGTGAAAGATCACATCAAGCATCAACAACAAGTTCTCTAACTTTTAAAGGATAATGCCACTTTGGTGCAAAATCGAATGAAACAATAGGTAGATCAACATCATAGTGAAAAATGTTTTGATGTAGGGGATTGGGTGTTTTTACTTCGACATCTCAAGCAAGCTATTTATGAGAAGGAAATGTTGGCAATACTACATGCACTTAAAAAATGGTAACCTTACCGAATGGGAAGACACTTCAAGGTAAAAATGGATCATGATAGTCTTAAATACTTATTAGAACAACTATTATCTTTATAAGAACAGAAAAAAAGTGTCACAAATATGTTGGGTTATGACTTTGACATCATCTATAGAAAATGGAAGCAAAATTTTGTTGCAGATGCACTCTCAAGAAAGGATGAGGATGTGGAAGCATTGTTTTTTGCTATTTCTATTATCCAACCAGATTGGATAAATGAAGCAAGGCATGAATGGAAGAAGGACAAAGAAGTATGGTCACTTATTCAAAGGTTTCAAAAGATCCGAATTCAAACAATATTGCTAGAAATTGAAGAGGAAGGAAAAATCATATTGGAACCTGAAGTAGTCACAGAAACAAGAACTTGACAGCTACGAAATAGATCAATTTCAGAGTATCTCATCAAGTGGAAGAACTTACCCTCTGAAGATTCCACATGGGAGGACAAGAATTTTATACAGAAGCATCAAGAACTACTCAAACGGTGAGGACAACACGTTTTGAAGGAGAGGGGCTTGTTAGGCCCCTATACTACTAGTGTAACCCCTTATTTTTATTAGTACAACACCCTTATTATATTGATGTACCCATGTAGTGCCCATATTGTTACTATTGTGCCCCATAGAAGCCCACAATTGTTATTATTGTGCCCTTACATTATTATTATTATGTCGGCCCTAATTATATTATGACCCCTTAGACTCCTATATATAGAAAGGAGGTATTTTCATTTGTATCATCAAAGAATTGTTCATTTATGTAATGTAAAGGAGGTTTCCCCCTCGAAGAGGCTTATTTCTAAGGCGTTCATCTATATTTTCTATCTTTTTGTGAGTTGGTTTCATAACAATGGACAACCTTGCCTTAGACCTTGCTCAGGGTTGAAGAATGAAGATGTTGAACCATTTATTAGCAGATCCGTGGAAGAAGAACTAATATAGCTATATATCCAATCGACGAAAGAAGGGTTAAAACCTAGATGAAGAAGGATAAGTCTAATATAGATCTAATCCACTCTATTAAATTATTTGGATAAATCTACTTTATATTTGATATCCTTATAATTTTGAGTGTGAATACAATTAATACATTCTTGAGCAAGCCTAATGGCCTCTTGGATCTGCCTATCTCTTAGAAAGCAAAATTTCTCAACTAAGATATTTTCAGACTGGATTGGTTTTAATCTAAGAGCAATAATCTTTGAAATCATATTTTTCATACTATTAAATAGTGATATGGGGCGGAATTGATCAAAAGTGGAGGGATTATCATATTTTGGGGTAAGAGCCACAAAGTAGCATTGAAAGGTGCTAAAATTCTCCGATGGATTCTAGAATATTCAATGACAACCAATAAGTAATCCCCTATGAAATCATAACAAGCCTCTTAAAATTCAATAAGGAGACAATCTAGCCCAAGAGTTTTGTCCTTTTGGAATATTTGAAGGACCATCTCAAGTTCATCCTTGGATACTTCTCTCACTAGGTTTTCATTTTATTCCTCATTTATGAAGTGAGGGAAGAAACTGGTTATCTATAGGATTTGGTCTATATTTTCTCATTTCTCCTTTTTTAATATAGATTGGAAGTATGTGTAGCCTTCCTTTGCAATATCGTTGAAAGTTGTTTCCTTAGATTTATGCTCCCTTTTGATTTCCCAAATGGGTTTTACCATTTTCTATGATTTGGAAGTATTTGTGTTATCATATCTTGCTTGTAGACATAATGCTCTCCTTTTTAGTCTCCATTCTTTTTGTTTCTCAAGCAGGATGCTCCTTCTTTTTTGTTAAAAATTTTTTAATTATTTTTTTTAGTCTTTAGAGAAGGAGGAGTGGTTTGATTTTAACACTGAATAGTGTAATTTTCTTTCAACCTCCTATAATTGTTTTTCATACATTTCCTTTTTCTCTTTTTCCCATTGAGAAATTACGTTTTTTAAGGTTCTCCTAGAATTGTAAAGGGGGAGAAATTCCAAAGTCATGGTTTAAGGGGACCCATTCCCTTTTCAATATTTCCAAGAAGGAGGATGGGTATTCCATCCATGTAGCATTCATCTTGAAAGGGCCCATAGGTTTTGAGGGGCCAACTTCCAAATCCAATATGATGGGCAGATGATCTGAATCTCCCTTCAGGTTGGTCCCTCATCTAATCTATAGGGGTGTATCCAAAAATTTTCCGGAAATCAAAAATCTATCTAGTCAGTTTTCCACATATCCATCTCCTATCGTCTTACTTGTCTGAGTAGGTAGGAATTTAGTAGGGAGTGGTTCAACCAATCTATATGAATCAATGTACTCCATAAAGAAATATGTCAAGGGGTCCATCTGGGTTGAAGGCCCCCAAATTTCAAAATGACCTCTTGTTAAGTTTAAATCACCACTGACAACCACCTGGTCTGCATCAAAACAAGGCAGCTTGAAGAATTTTTTTCAATAAGGTTTTCGATCTGCATATGGCCCATAAACATTTGCGCCATAGACAAAAGAAAGATTAGAGTTCTTGTGGGAGAAGCACGCTACAAGGAAGGAGTGGGATGTGCATGCTAGTGAGCAGAGAAAATTTGTGTTCAACCAACCAATAACTAGGCCCCCTAATTTCCCACAATCATCTATGAAGTGGAAGAATCACTATGTGAGAAGGGAGGAAAGTGCAACCATGACCATGGGGCCATCCATCACTGTTTCATACAGAAGAATGACTTGAGGCAAGAGTGAGAGAATCACAGAGGCTTCAATGGGGGAGACGTATCATACCACACGCATTTATAATGGGGTTATATATTGAGGGTAAAATGACATAATATATTGAGCATATAAATGGAGGTAAAGGGATTTTATGTTGGTGGGTATAAAAATGGAGCTCAAAGTCACTGAAAAAATATAAAGGGGTAAATAAATATTAATGAAAAAGGGATAGCTACAATATCTAGGTAATATAGGGGTATTTTAAATTGGGAGTTATATTGGGTTCATATTGGTAAGGAGTTAAATAATGTGATTTCTTGAGGTATTTTCCAATATGTAGGAAAATTTAGGGTATTGTTTAGTATTCCATGAATTCACGTGATATGTCAGAGGTTCATTGAGTGAAGCTCTGGTGGACAGAATCAGCCTTCAAAGGCCAAGGTTTTTAGATGGATTGGTCAGACCCCTGGTGTTGTAAGAGAGGGTCCTCATTCAAAATGCTTTGGGGGGGCTGAAGCTCTAAATGCCCCAAAAATTGACATTTTTTTCCCTAATTTGATTTCATTGGAATCCTATGTCATGGCTAATGAGATGTTTGATTTTCACCCCCTTCCCAAGCATGGAAAATCCTGATCATCTAACATACCCAAACCCCCACCTAGTTCAGGGAAAAAATTCTCAATAGAGGAATCTGAGTTAAGAGGATTTAGAGAGAGGTATAGAATTTTTTAGGGGTGTGAGACAACTCAAGAAGAGAGAGGTGATGTAAGGTCTACCCTGAAAAACCCAGAATCTTTAGACACCATGCATCTCAGCATTTACCCAAATCAAATAATCAATGCCTGGCAATATGTTCTCAAAACCCATATTCATAAATAACATGTCTTCACAATTTCTCTATTGGCTTTGAAACTCATACAAGGTTCTTCTATGAAGCCCACAGTCACCTGATGCAAGGTATACCCTGCAAAACCCAGAATCTTTAGACACCATGCATCTCAGCATTTGCCCAAATCAAATATTCAATGCCTGGCAATATGTTCTCAAAACCCATATTCATAAATAACATGTTTTCACAATTTCTCTATTGGCTTTGAAACTCATACAAGGTTCTTCTATGAAGTCCACACTCAAATCTTCATCATAAAACTTTGTGCAAAAGTATAACTCCAAACTCATTCAATTACAAACTCAATTCATTCAATTACAAACTCAAATCTTACACATGCACCTTTTAAAATCGGATTTCTCAAAAGTCAAATGCGCCTCTTAAACTTGACGCAAAACCAAATGCGCATACTCAGAATCACACTGTCCTCCACTCAGCAAATAAATATCTGCAAAACTGTCCAAATAAAACTTCTAGTTGTTGACAATTTCAATATTTAACATTTGAATGTGGAAGCTTCTTTTTAGTGTATGAATCCGATAGCAAAGAAATCGAAGTGCATATCAATCAAATTGATCAGTAGGCATCTAACTTCTATCTCTACATCCAAACGGTGCCCATCGAACTGCATCGAAATTCACTTAGGTAGAGAGAAGGTTACTTCTGGATCCTTAAATCAATAGAAAATACACTCGAACACTTCGATGTTGGTTCTGCCCTAAATTTTCAATATGCGCTCACCCTTTAATCATTCAACAATTAAATATCGCTTTCGCTTCTTGGACAGATACCTGTAGAGGTTTGTAAGGCGAGCCTTATATCAAATCCATGTTGCATTGATTTCCTAATGGTCTGCCGATTAAGTTAGCTCCTGCAGTTTTGAAAGAGTCCAGAAGTTGGCTTTCTCAGGCTTAGCACAAGCCATGGAATCACTGATCAGGGAAATCCTGGCACCTCCTAGCCATCCTTATAATGTTTAGATCCTATGCAATTACTCTGCGCAAACAGAGGATTTTCTTTGACTGTAATAAAAATGAATTAAGAATGGCGGCAGTCGTTACAACAAAAGAAATAGTTGAATGCTCAATACATAGTAAATCCAGTGGAGAATAGAAGGCGATTCAAGCCTTTCCATACACAGCGCAGTAACTATTCAATGCTTCAATACATAGCCAAAATAAACTATTGGATACATGCATAGTATCAGAAAAACCCATTGCACTAAAACGTCGGAGAGTTTTAGAATCATACTTTGGCACTTGCTTCCCCCTCTCTCTGGTGCGAGCTTTGTTGCCTCTTTATTTATAATTAAGGATAGACCTTCTCGGTCCTTATCCAATACAAAAACATGCTTTACATAACGATTTAAAACATAAAAGCTTTAAAGCTCTACATGCAATGCATACATATGACAAAAAGCCTCTTGAGGATTTATTCCATCTTTTCCCTGGTTTAAAATAGGAAAGCCTCCTTATCACTTAATGATCCACATCCATTCTTTTTATGCCTAAAAGGTCTCCCTAGTTCCTATGTTCTCATTTATTTATTTTGAGAATATCTAATTAAATCATACTTAAAAGCCTAAATATTAAACTGACTTGGAATTTAGGAAACTAATTCCAAAAATGCATGACCCCCTATATCTACTATTTACAATGATTTCCCTTGGGCTGAATGCTCCTGCATCAGACTCCCAAGGTAGAAAATATTCATGATCTCCTGATCATGTGTCTTCTGGTCTTGGTTTTCCTGGATCCCACACTTTGTTCTGCAAGTCATTATGTGTTATTGCTCGCTACCTTTCTCCAGGTTTCCACACTTTATGTTTCATCACTCTACTGGCTGTGCTCTCGCAATCTTCTGATGTCTTCCTTTTGTTGTTTCTCCTTTGTTTCACTGCTGCTGGTCTCTTCCAGGATACTTTCATCACCATCTGCCTCATCAGTTCAGTTTCTTTGTCTAACAGACTTTCTCTAGCATCTTCAATAAGACCTGTACTCACAAAACAATTGTTAGAATAAAAAATATAAGGCTTTAGTGCCTCCATAAATATTGCTGCTGTCAGTGTTGCCTCAGCTGCCACCATAAATGTCGCCCCACATGTTGCTCTAGCTGTCACTATGGATGTTGCGGCCTCCCAAACTTCCTGTCCCTCTGCAACATTCCTTAGCTTGTCACCTGCAATTTCATCTGCAACTTTTTCCTCTGGTTCAGATGTTTCCAGCAAATATTTCAGCATTTCATCAACATGCTGCAATTTAACTCTAGCATAATCTCCATTTTCCCCTTCTACAATCTTCAGTAACTGTCCATTATCATCTTGATTGATTTTGGCAATCCAATCAAGTTTTGCAAACATTGTAGCTTCATCTTGTACTACTGTAGCAGCTCCAAAATTTTCTTCAGGACTTAGCAAATCTTCACTGGCTTTCTCCTCAACTTTCCCTGGAAACACTTCAGTATGTTGCTCTAAGTTCCTTCCCAACTCCTTTGTCAGCACATCAGTATGCTGATTTGCATTCATCATGAGACTATCAGCTAGTCTCACCTTCTTTCCATCTGTCTCCAAGATGTTGTTCTGTTCTCATTCACTGTACTGAACTCTTTCTTCTGCAATCTCCCTGTCGTACTCTGGATTCTCCAACAAGTATTCCAACAATGCAATTTCTCTGTAGCATTGTTGAAGCATATCATCATCACCTGCATTCATACATAAACTTTCAGTTTGCACAAAATGTTCAACAGTATCAGCTGCTACTTCCCTTATTTGTGCTTCAGACTAATTCTCTTCTTCAACATCCACAAGAACTTCCTCTTGTGTTCTAACAGTTTCACAAGATTGCACATCCTCCTCAGTAAAAA
>APFE030828998.1:0-10433 GCA_000404065.3 Pinus taeda | reverse complement strand
AACTTAAGATTTTTAAATCCATCATTCACTGAGGTGTCTCTGTTTGTGTAATTTCCATTATGCCTATTATGTCTTTGATTTGATTCATTATTCTTTCTCCTATAGCAATCTTTAGCCAGATGTCCAGGTTTTCCACAATAATCACATGCAATGTTCCTTTTAACATAAGAATCAGGAGGTGCCATACCTTTTTGCTTTGCTTGAAAACGGCCTCTATTCCTATCCCATGGTCTCCTTCGGAATGATCTTTTGCCTCTTGCAGTCAAAGCCAAATCAGAACCATTTGACTCCAGGTCAAAATTTTTCATGCGCTCTTCTTCTTGAAGAAGAATTCCAGCCAATTCTTCAAATGTAGGAGGTGTCGGTCTTGCTGAGAGAGCTGAAATAAAGACTTTGTAGTCGGGGACTAACCCCTTTAAAGCAACCGTTACCAAATGTGTACTAGAAACCTTTTCACCAATATCACCAAGCTTATCACTAAAGTCTTTAATTCGGGAAACAAAGTTGCTAATGCTTTCATTGGCATCCATTTTGATAGATAGCAGCTTTGTTTTTAAAAATAAAATACGGTTTGCATTAGTAGTCTCATACAGACCTTTGAGAGTGTCCCATGTCGCCTTGGAAGTTTCACAGTCCCGAATGTGAGGAATAATATTGTCCTTCACTGACATGCGTAGCAGCACCCTTGCTTTCATTTCCCGCTTCTCCCAATCTTGAGTGGCATTAGGAGGTTGAGGCTTGGTCTCGTCACCTTTGACAATCATCCAGAGATTGTATCCCTCTAGTACTGTTGTAATCTTAAATTTCCAATTGACATAATTTTCTCCATCAAGTTTTGTAGACTCATTTAAATATGAATCTGCAAGGGGATTAGCCATTTCTAATTCTGAATATTCAAATGCCGATGAAATCAAAGAATTCTCCCTCTCTCAGAACAATGCGGGAGCAACGGAATTTCAAATGAAAATGTCGTTACACTTTAAAGTATCAAACGCTAAATAAAACTCTGCATATAACAAAGGACAGCAAAACCTCTGTGTATTTGTTGAACTGGCGGCTTTAAACAAATTGACGGGTTTCTTTTTCCTTCAGCGGTTACTGTATTTCATAAGAGAAAAATAAAAAACAGAGGCATAATTGCCAGCGACTTACAAACAGTGTGGGTCTGAGATCTTCTGCAAACACACCAGTGTTTTTCTGCGTATACCAGCACTCTTTAAACCAGTGTTTTTTTGCGTACACCAGCACTCTTTAATGGACGGCTTCAATTTTGGTTCGTCCTTCACTTTTGCGGCAAGAGGAGCGGAACTTCGAAAGCGGTAGTTTCTCGAAATTTTGTATTACTCCGAAAAACAAATCAACAACAAATCAACACGCTGCGAAGACACGACAGCTTCTAGAAAATTTACGGCAGAGAAAAGTAATCCACTTCGTAAAGGAAAAGTAATCCACTTCGTAAAGACGCGATATTTTCACGAAAAAATGACTGCAGAAAACGGAAATTTCTCAAAAGAAAGGTCTGCGCACTTTCAGAGCGGCTACTGGCTTCAACGAGACGACATGAAAAGCTTATATTCGATGAAACTTTATGCCAAACACCTTTATATGCTAAAAGATGTTGCAGAGAGAAATGAACTGAAACTATATTAATGAAAACAAAATATAAGTGCTGTAGATCAAAGAGCTCAGATTGCGCACACTCTAATGGCTCACTGCCAGCGAAGAGGAAAGCTCACACAATCTTCATTCATCATCTGCTCAATACATGACACTTATATAGGAAACTCACAACTAATTCTGGCAACCAATTCCTAACTAATTCAGTTCAACCACCCATAACTAATAACTAATTCTATTTCTTCATTATTCTCACACTGACATGTTGCTGCTTCCTGCGCTCATATTTGATCTCGTCGACATTGCTCTCTTCACACCCAAATTTTACCCACAAATTGCCGATTATCAAATCTGACAAGTGATATTTATAACTAAATCTACTGTAACTGTACCATTATAATACTGTAACTGTACCATTATAAGTGGGAAAGTGTGGGGTTGTGCGGAATGCTATTTATCGTGATGCACCTGAACACTCGTCAAAATATAAATGGTGTAAAATAAAAAAAGTCCAATGAGTGGGGGCGCAATTAAAACGAACTATTACTCTATGGAGCTCTGTCTGGAACTTGCACCGTATGGGAGCCCTTCAACCAATACAATTTTGCATTTATGGATGCGGATAATGAAAGTTAAAAACTCAGGGGCCATGACTTTAATTATGTGGTAGTGGTTGGAACAAATCCCCGGGTCGAAATAATCAGCGAGGGGTCATGCTAAATCCATTCCGACATTTTACTTTCGGAAAAGCCATATGAAAAAAGAACTCTTGGCACCGGCTTGCAGTCTCACGAAGATATTATAGGGTTTCCACATCACAAATCAGGGTCTTTCTGCCGTAAGGGTTTTGTCCGCCATAGTCCTCAGCAAATTGTTACAACACTTTCCGCAGTACAGACCTTGGGGTTTATGTTACTACTATCCATGTTTGATTTTAGCATTATATTAGGCAGTATCAAGTTTTTTGGAATTCGGCCTATGCAGTATTGATCGGTTCAGAATAAAAAAAAATTCAGATTAAAATAGAAATAAAAATTGGGGTCTTCAACGGATGTTTGCAAGAGACATAGCCCATAAGGTTCATGACGACAAGGTGGTCCTAGTGGTACCATTCACTTATAAGCCCCCAATTTTTAGGGGTCCAAAATTTTTCCCAATGCAGCTTCAAGTGACCAACGTCACTAGACCCCTGAGGTTGCCCTCTTTCCAAGTATATTACTCTTAAGAAAGCCCGAAATTTGACCGACGATAGTGTATGCTCGATACCAGATGTCAAGTTATCACTACAAAAAGGGCTGTCGAGAAGGTCGACAACCTTGAAAAAAGATTCAATGACTTTCATGAGACCATTACCTCCCATCTCGCAAAAGTATTGGTCATTATAATAACACCTCACATAACCATGAGGGAAGAACATAGTGTTGATGCACAGATAGTAGGAGAATCCAACTATCGCATTCATTCCATGTAGATCACCAATCTTTGAGCTACCAAACACCGAAGTTGGACATGTACAAATTTGATGGCTCTAACCCCATTGTATTCATCGTACAGATGGAATAACATTTCTTCCTTAATAATATCTCGAAGGATGGAACTAAACTACATGTGGGAGCCATTTACCTGGACCAAGAGAGATGACAATGGTGGGAGTGACATCAAAAATGTTATCCAGAGAGGCCAACTTGGAACATGTTGTCAAAATTCATCTCTCACTGCTTTGATCATGAATCTCACTTTTTGGGTCGTCTCACTAAGTTCAAGCAAACAAGTACAGTAAGGGAGAACATTGCAGCTTTTAACCAATTGGCCATCAGAACTGACAGACTAGGAGATGACTTTTACTTGGAATGTTTCATCAGTGGCCTAAAGGAAGCCATCCAACCCCATGTTTGAATGCATCACCCAACTACTTGGTTCGACGTAAGTCGCAAGGCCTTAGATGTAGAAGTCGCCTTGAATGCCTAGTCTACGCGTTCAAATTTTGTTGCAAAGCCACATCACACCTAGGCTATGGGCCCCACCCAAAAACTTATGGTTCCAAAGATGTCATGAGTAGAAATGGCCGAAAGAAGGAAAAAGAGATTTTTCTACTACAGTTATGAAAAAGACTCCCTAGGATATAAATGCAAGGAACCCAAATTGTTTAAAATTAATGCTACTGAAATAGCTCAACCAATGAAGCTCCATCCACTGAAGTGCCCGAGGAAGATGGGGTTAACCCCAAACCGACCTAGATAATGATCTCACAACGTCACCATCTGAGCCAATTATATCATTACATGCCTTGACCATAATTTTTTCACCCCAAACATTCGAAATTTGAGGTTTTATTAAGAATCGGGTAATAGTGGTTTTGATTGATAGTGGAAGCACATTTAACTTTGTCCATAAGAGAGTAGCATAAGGAATTCATTGTTTTCTGTGGGTGGTATCTAATTTCCAAGTCCTTATCACCGATAGGGGGGCCAGGAAATGTGAACAGAACTGTAAAAATATTAAGCTTTAGATCAGGGATTATCACCTCAAAACCCACATGTTTGCCATTGAATGGGTGGTTGTTACATTGTCCTTAGTGCCGAGTGGCACTACACATTGGGCCATATCACAATAGATTTTCAGAAGTTATATATGAGCTTTAAGAAGAATGGCCACACTCATACATTGAATAGACTCTGCGTAGGTGTTCCTAATATCATCATCTCAAACTGAATTGAGAGGCTTTTAAAAAAGAGGAATCATGAGGTAGTGGCCTAATTTAATGCCATCTAGGCTGTTGAATCCACTCCTCCTCATATTCATCCCGATATGCAACAGGTATTAGATCGCCACCAGTGGGTATTGAACAAACCTAAGGAGCTCTCACCCTCAAGGGGTGAGCATGATCATCACATCATTTTGGTCACATGTGCCTAGCCACCAAATGTCATCCCATATCAATATCCTTTTGTAGAAAAAGAAGGAAATTGAAAAAATAATTAGGGAACTCCTCAAAGTCGGTGTTATTCGTCCCAACACCAATGCTTATTTATCTCCACTGGTCATGGTTCTAAATAAAAATGGAGAATGGTGTATGTGTCCCAACATTACAGCCCTTAACAAACTCACTATCAAGGACAAATTTCCTATTCGAGTAGTTGATGATTTACTTGATGAACTGTAGGGTGCTAATTCTTTTACCAAGCTAGACTTCTGCTTGAGCTATCACCAAATACAGATGAAGGAAGTTGGCATTCCCAAGACATCGTTTCGAACTCATGAAATCCATTATGAATTCCTAGCCTTGCCATTTAGTCTTTTTAATGCTCCATCCACTTCTCGTAGACTCATGAGATAGCGTTTGAAACCATATCTCAAAAGATTTGTCCTCAGATTTTTCAATGACATTCGTATCTACAACATAACATGCAACAAACACCTTCAACATGTTGACCGAATATTGTAATTGCTCCAAGATCAATTATTTTTCAAATTATCCAAGTTCTCCTTTAGCACGGACGAAGTAGAGTATTTGGGACACATTGTGGGTCGTGATGGAGTGAGTGTTGATCCGAAAAATATTTAGGAAATGCATGATTGACCCAAACCAGAAAACTTGGGTCTCACGGGCTATTATCGCAATTTTTTCTGCAATTATGGACACCTTGCGAGAACCCTCAATAATATTTCCAAGAAAAAATCATTTCTCTTGAATTACGTAGCTCAACATGCCTTTTTGGCTCTCAAACAGACCATGTGCTCCACTCCAATATTGGCTTACTAGACTTCACAAAATATTTTGCGATTCAATGTGATGCTTCAGGTATGCGCATTAGCACAATATTAATGAAGGAAGGTATACCATTGGTTTTCACCAGTCTACCATTGGGTGGTAGACATCTGGGTTAATCTAAATATTATAAAGAAACAATGGCAATCTTACATGCAGTAGACACTTCTCCACCATACTTATTGGGATGATGTTTCCAAATCTCCATTGACCATAATAGCCTAAAATATTTTCTAGAGCATCTTCTATCATCGTTGCAAGAAAATAAATGGCTTGCAAAAATGATGGGATATGATTATGAGATAATTTATAGGAAGGGGCATGACAATGTCATGGATGATGCCTTATCACACCAATTTGAGGATGAGGGAACCCTTTTATCACTCTCTCTACTCATACCAGATTGGATTGAAGAGGCCCACCATGAATGGCTCTCCAACCCCTTTCTGTTCTAGCTCATTAACAACTTAAGAAGATATCGTAATGCCTCATAAGACTACTCTTGGAGAGATGAGGTTCTTCACCATAAGTATCACGTAGTTCTATCCCCAACCTCCACCCTAAAATGCTGCATCTCGGAAGAGTTGCACTCCTCCCTGATGGCAAGGCATTCATGTTTTCAGAAGATTTATGCACGAGCATGCCACTTTTTCTTCTAGACCGACATGAAGAAAGGAATTCTAACTTTTGTAGCTAAATGCAATGTTTCCCAACATAACAAAACGGAAACGATCAAGCTACCCAAAGCCTTACAACCATTTCCACTCCCTAGTTATGTCTGGATGAATGTTTCCATGTATTTCCTTAAAGGTCTCCGAAAGTTTCACAACAAATCAATCATCATGGTGCTTGTTGAAAAAATTTCCAATTATGCAAAATTTTTCTCTCTACCACACCCATTTACCCAAACGTTGGTGTGATCTAAAATGATCATATGTTAAACTAAAGTAAAATTGATTTTGCCCATAGTGAACTGAATATTAACATAAAGTGCTTAAATCATGAGAACTGCTTGAGAAGAAAGACTTTACGAGAGATGAGAAAACATAAGAAAGATGAAAAATAGAAGTGAAAATAGTAAACACAAAGTGATACTAGATAGTAAGATTGATTACGGAGTTAATCCCTGATGGACTACGTCTCTGGGTCCACTTTTAAGATGGGCGACCACTTTATTAGGATTGAATCTGAGGAGGTCGATTACACAACAAATTGGAAAAATTGAATGTGCAGTAGGGCACTTTTGGTCACTGTCATAAGAAATCTCTTTGAACCAACTTTCCAACGCCTATCAGGGTTCTCAATTCTGACTTTGAATGCTCCTGTTACATTAAAAACAAAACAACCTATATCCTCCAGAATCTGCACATAAAACTCAAAAACCACTCTCCCTTTCTCCATGAGTAAAAGGGTGAATTTATAGGCTCAATATGTTCATTTGAACTCCTTCTAACTAAACTTGGCATGAATGGTTAGCAAAAGTGTTCATGGGTCTCGACCTTGTCACACAACGACACCTAGGGATAAGGTTACATGGTCTTCAAATTAGTTTTAATGGTAAAAACAACCAAAAACCCAAAATAGACCTTATAATAACTCAACACCCATTAGTCATTTGCTAACCACGCAGAGGAAAGTGACAGTCGATTCAATTCGTAGTTAGTGTGTCAGTGGTTCTACTACTTGTTAACAGTTGACAGTTAATCCGACACTTCACATGCCACCTTAACCTTTCCTAACCATGATTGTCTACCTAAACTGTGTAGTGAATACATTGCGTTCACATGGCCACTGCCACGGTAATGTTCTTTCGCGTGACTGTTATGGTTATCTACCCATATGTCCACATATCCACACAGTTTACCCTGTCTACTCACATGAGCGCATAGTTCTGACGTAGTCAAGACAATGGTTAGGACTAACATATTTTTATTTTAATGTTTATAAAAAGGTCGAGAGGGTTATACATAGGTTTAATGTATTTTTTTTACATTGTAAGGGTTTAGAACTCAGGTTTTATGTATTTTAATTATGGTTTAGGCTTTTAGGTATAGGTTAGGGTTTTAGGTGTTAGGGTTTGTCATTATGATTGAAGCTTAGGTTTTACATTACATTTATTCTAAAACAACCCAGTCACAACAAAATGTCACAAAGCGGCATTAGAAACAAACATCACATGATGACAAAACCCACTGACAACCAAATACTATGAGGCAGATGACAAACCCATGTCGACGACCAAATCCTGGCGGAACTAATGACAATCACACATCGACAACTAGGTATCAAATCATGTCTCCATGAAAACCATATACATTACCAGGAAATTTGAACCATAAACATCATTGTCGAAGCTGACAACACCAGACGTCGAATGCTGACGACGAAACTGAACCTATGCAACTGATCTTACAAGATCCTCTTGGATCAATCCTCTCCACTTGAAAGATTTTGGACCACAAAAGTTTGACTAGATAGATAGCAGATGAGGGTAGAACTCCCTCACTCTCCACCTTGTCCAGAATATGTATCAATACATTCAATAAACCACCTAAAAGTGATGACCTTGATGATGCTGATCATGCCACACTTTGAATCTGTGAACTGTTCCATTCATCTGCAGTATGAACAACTTGTGAAGATGGACAAACAACTAGTTATGAACACAAGAATTGATTTCTTTCCACGAAGTACCATGCATTTTGAAAACAGTATCTACAAGATATTGTTTAATACTATTGACATGTGTTAACAATCTATTTTGCGGAATGACAGAGATATTCAAATATCTTCTTGACATCATATCAACTACTTGACTTTCCTGATTCTTTATTACCAAGTGAACTTGCTACAATAAACCCATCAAATTGTAATATGAAAACTGTTGCTACTTAGTTTGATTTTGAAAGTATTGAAATGGCTGTTGATTTTTCTGAATCACTGTTTCCTTATCCATTAAATTATGTTTCCATTGATTAGCACATTCCCCTGATGCATAAGTTTCCCTTAGATGTATTGGATACTTTGACACTAGTTTAGAAAAGGCCTTGATATGAAAACAAATAGGCTTCCCCTCCACTTGAAAAGAGGCTTCCAAACTGTTTGAAACATGAAATGGTGACACAATAGAAGAGAAATTTAACATTGACTTTCCCTAATACTCACTACATTCATGTAACTGATAGCTTCCAAACATGGACTAAATCGATTCATTTGGACATTAGGAGGAGGAGCTTTAGGCATCAACTGTAATTCATGTTGCATTCCCTGCATATGAATAAGATGTTTGGTTTCTTTAAATAGAACTAGAAGAGTTTCTACCTCTTTGATCAAACTATCTTTAAACTAGGACTCAATACTTGAACAAACATCATGTTTATTCTTACGTTGTTCCTTTACACACATGATTACAAATCTCCTATTTGAACTTATTAATCACTTCATCTGATCAGTAGCAACTAAATTCAAGTGATTTTTACTTTGATGTGCCCTGCCAATAAATTTAACCCCATCTTTCTTAAGGTGATATTTATGCTCTCTCCTATAAAATACTGCATCACGATCATAAAGACAAAGACTTCCTAAGACAACTCCACATATGTCTACTGGAACCACATCTAATTCCACTTCATCAATGTAATTAGCTGTAATGGAAAATCTTAATTGACATTGTTTTGTGATTTTTATCTAAGTTAATTTATTTAGCCATCCTAATGGGTAAGGTCTTGGATGATTCCGTGTCTCCAAACCCAAGTTCTTAACTAAATATTCAAATATTAAATTTTACTGTCATCCACTCTCAAACATTTTATCTATTTTTGTGTGCTTAGAAGTTATTGTTATGTTAAATAATTCAAATCTTTTATCCTCATTTCAAGGATTTATGTTTGATGAAGATGCAATAGTATTCGAACTTGAACTAGTAATAGAAGTTTTACCTGTCGAAACTATGGCATTTATCCTCATTTCATCACTTGAATCATAACCTAGATATTGCCGGATTGCTGCAATTGTTTTCTTTTCATCCTTCTCCTTAAGGAACTTTTTGGGCTTAAGTTCTGGATGAAGTTTCCAACACTTAGATTCATCATGACTGATTCTCTGGCAATGAGAACAAGGAGGTCTTTCCTTATGAGCTATCATTGATTTCTTTCTCTTTGAATTGTTCTCCGCTTTATTGTCATTGGAATCCTTGTTTTCCAAATATTTGAGTGATTGCGGTGAAAATTTGAACGCTCTGCCACGTGATTCAATATGTATGGGTTGAGCACATATTTCATCAAAATCATCAGGATTAAACATCAATAATGCATGCTATAAATATGAATGTAAATTGCTGATGTATTTTAATAAAGTTTCACATGTATCCAATAAAATACCAAGCACCAATGCTTTCTTTCTGAACTCTTGAGTAAACTCCTAAACACTCTTCCCTTGACCTTGCCTGAAATGCTTCCAATCAATAACAGCTTGGTGCATGTATCCTAAAGGATAGAATTGTTTCCTAAGAGCTTTCAATAACATAGACCATGAAGAGATGGCTTTACCTTTCCGCTTTACATCTATGTGAGTTTTACTTTCCCACGAGATTAAATTTTTCCCCCCATTCTAAGTGTAGCTAACTAAATTTTCATTTTATCGTCAGAAATGTTTTGAATAAAACAATACACTTCTAACTGGTTAATCGAGTTATCTATATTTTTAGGATTCATTTCGCCATCATAAGTAGGTAACTCAAATTTTACATCAAGTTTCAACAGAGATGTTTTCTTAGGTTTCTTTTCAGTTTCAAATTTCGCACTAGAAGAAGAAGAGGAAGATGACGATGATGGAGATGATGGAGCTGAAGGAGGTTTATTAGCCTTGCCTTTATCTTTGTCCTTATTTGATGTCTTTGAAGAAGAATCTGTATCTCTCACCTTCTTATCTTCATAGAGTTCTCCCAACATCTGTTGCATGCTTAAGAATGCTTGTTGAAACTGTTCATTGCTCATCTTAGTTTTTGGATTTTCACCTGCATCAGATCCTATCATGGTTTACCTATGAA